>JAOYSI010073929.1:0-19220 GCA_025775065.1 Hiodon alosoides | reverse complement strand
ACTGAACGGCAATTTAAATTTTAAAAATACCATTTGTTTTAAAATTTTAATTTTTTATTTTTTTGAAAATTTAATAATTGAAATTGTTAATTTTTTTTTAAATTTTTCAACCCCCCCCCCCCCCCCCCTTTAGCTAGAGCCTCATTAGCCCAATTCTGCAAGACAGCTAGTTTCTAGTGACAGGTATATGGAAGAGAGGTTTAACGGACTGTTTTACAATTCAGTGTACAGAAAGCAGAATTAACTTTTAATCCAATGTTAGGTGCAAGCCAGCTCCAATGGCATTTGCTGTAATGAATTTCCCACCATTTCAATTGTGACTCTGCCTGAACTCTTTCTTTGGTAGTTCTGTCGCTGAACACATGCAGTGATCCATGACACTATTATTTCTGTGAGTGTTTGCGTTTGCAAATAGTTATGCATAAACATTTCCCAGGCGGTTGAACGTACATTTGACACTGATGTCCGTCAATTTGATTTCTGCTTGACATTTTCTTGCCATGATACTCTCTGTGCTTGTCTTTTAGTATTTTCTCATCTTCTGGCAACTGGTCCTGTTAGATAATGTTGTTTACACTCCTTGTGCTTGCTAACCTAATTGCAATATTGACAGCTGCATTTACATAGAGCTCTGCTTGGAATGTAGATCCAAACACACAGTGATAGGAAAACAAAGTTGAAGTTGTATTGACAAATGAGATGTGTCATAATAATGTAGGAGAAATGTAATTTTACTGGCATGGAACAAAATCAAGTTGTGCAGCACCACAACATTTACCCCGAAAACAAGTGGAGGACCGCAAACACTGCGCCAGTCCAAAATATAAGTGTCAGAAAGGATTTTATTCACAATTATTTTTTTCAGTCCCGGTGTGAGTGCCCATAGGTGTTTTACGAATGTTTGTAACCTGTTGCGCCAAAACATGCATGCCAGTACGGTTACGTTGCCTGCCACTTGGGTTTCTGTCCCTTTGTCATCGCTGTTCAAATGATTCTGTCCTCTGCCTTGGATAGAGAAACTCCCTTATTTTTGATTTGCCGTGCATGAGCGTGACGGGCAGTAACAGGATTCAAGGTAAGCACAGAAATTCTAATGAATTAAGGGAAGAGAATCGTAAAATGTTCTCATAAATTGGAAACTATTTGCAAAATGGCTTGTTTAACTTAGCATTTTGCTTCGTTTCCAGCATTTCCTGCTTTCTCTCCGGCCGACTCAACTGTGTAAAATGCAGAGCGGCTACTGGTTCCCGTCTCTCTGTAAACGCTTTCCCATAGTTAAGCTTTTAAAGTCCAGGGGAAAACCTTGAAGATTATTTCCTGTTTGCGTTTATTTTGTTTTTCTGTTAGTGATGGGAATGATAAGCTGGGGTACACAGACCGGAGCACTCTAATTCCTAACTCGCTGTGATCCCTTGCGAGTCTAGTTGGCTTGCAGAGATGCTTCCCCCCCCCTCCCGTACTCCATTTTGCATGACAATTGACTTTGATGACAATTGACTGGCAATTTCTTTTCTGTGTTGCCTTTATGGGCTTTATACTGTTGTAAGGTAACATTTGAATGAATTTTTTCACCAATTTCTTTTGGTGAAGGCACTGCTCTCATGGCAATGATCTCAAACCAAGCAGCGTTTTGTTTAAAAAGTGTTTCTGAGCCTTCCGGTCGGTAAAGGCGCTCACCTGAGTGCAGACTGAGCCCTATGAGCAGGAGCTACTGCCGCAGATTGTGGTAGAGAACAGCATTGGCACACAATTGGCAGAGTGCCGCCCTGCCTGGGCTGGAAAAATTGGCAGGGTTTGTCTCGTCGCTAAAGATCACCTACTGCCTTCCCGGGCGCCTGCGGGCATCCAGTACCATTGGGACGGACGTGCCTCTCCTCCAATCACCGTTGAACCTCCTGTGCGTGTTGGGGAAAAAATAAGTGCTTATGCAACTGTTCTGTTGATGCCGGGCAAAATAATGAATGCTTCTACTCCTGACGAATGCTGATCGGCATACCCGGTAACGTCCTCACATGTGCCCATTCAGTTACGCTTCTCAAATGTCAGAATCAAGAATTTCGTTCTAATTTGCACAGGACTGCAATAAAGGGTAAACAGCTATTTTTTACGTGTGAAGATATATTGGTATCCAGGGCCTTGTACCTTTACTCTTTATTATATACTTGATGAGTTAATTCTATAGTTCAGATTATATCATTTAAAAAAATTAATGTAGCAATGGCAAGATAATTGCAAGTTATTATCATTTGCTTCTATATAAAAAAAAAAATATATATATATATAAAAAAATATCACTGCAGGTCATACAAGGCAACTATTTCCCAAAAAATAAATAAAAACACCTTACCAAATAAGTTCTTTTTTTTCTACCTAATATTGACTCCTGAAGCGGGCTTAATTGCCCAGTCAACGTTTTTCTCTTACTTGGATACGAGGGGACTGTACAACACAAAAGGCATTGAATGCTAGTTTTGTTTTGTTTTGTTTTGTTTTGTTTGTTATTTAGTTCATTGCATACATAATGTACGTGCACAAGATTTAGGTCGAAAAAAAATCTATATATATATATATATATATATATATACAGTGCCTATAAAAAGTATTCACCCCCCTTGGATGTTTATATATTTTATTGTTTTTAAATATTGAATCATAGTGAACTTTATTTGACTTTATTGACTGATCAACAGAAAAACTCTTTCATATCAAAGTCAAAGCACTTTTCTACCAATTATTCTAAATTTATAGCAAATATTAAACACAAAAAACTGGTTGCATAAGTATTCACCCCTTTTATGCAACTCACCTGAATCATCACTGTGCAACAAACTGGTTTTAGAATTAGCTCAGTTAATTAAATGGAGTGCACCTGTGCACAGTCAAAGTGATTTGATTAAAGTGATTATAAACACACCTGTCTCTGGAAGGTCCACTTACTGGTGAGTCAGTATCTTAGGAAAAACAACACTATGAAGACAAAAGAACACGCCAAGCAGATTCGCAAAATGGTTATTCACAAATATAAATCAGGGGATGGATACAAGAAAATGTCCAAGTCCCTGAATATCCCTCAGAGTACTGTGAAGTCAATAATTATGAAATGGAAAAAGTATGGCACAGCAGTAAATCTGCCCAGAGCAGGCCATCCTCAAAACCTTAGTGACCGTGGAAGAAGGGGACCAGTGAGGGAGGCCAACAAGAGACCTATGACTCCTCTGAAGGACTTACAAGCTTCAGTGGCTGAGATGGTAGAGACTGTGCATACAACAACTGCTGCCCGGGTTCTTCAACAGCCACAGTGTTATGGGAGAGTGGCAAAGAGAAAGCCACTATTGGGGGGGAAAAAAACAAAAAAAAACAAAGGAAATCTTGGCTAGAGTTTGCCAGAAGGCATGTGGGCGATATGTTAAGTCAGCTGGAAGAAGATTATATGATCTGATTAGACCAAAATGGAGCTTTTTGGCCATCAAACCAGACGCTATGTTTGGCGCAAACCAAACAACACAATTGACCAAAAATACACCATCCCCACCGTGAAGCAATTGAGAATTGTGGATGGACTTGGAAAAAGCCTGTGCACTCACGATCCCCAAGCAAACCTGACGGAGCTTGAGCAGTTTTGCAAAGAATGGGGAAAACTTGCAGTGTCCAGATGTGCCAAGTTGATAGAGACCTATCCACATAGGCTCAAGGCTGTAATTGCCGCCAAAGGTGCATAAAATACTAAGTTGAGGGGGGTGAATACTTACGCAATCAATTATTTTGTGTTTAATATTTGTTTTAAATTTAGACTAATTGGTAGAAATATATTTTGACTTTGATATGAAAGTCTTTTTCTGTTGATCAGTGTCAAAAAAGTCAAACGAAGTTCACTATGATTCAATATTTAAAAAAAATAAACTATAAAAACATTCAATGGGGGTAAATACTTTTTATAGGCACTATACATTTAAACACGCAGCCTGACATGCCAGTGAGTAAAACACTACAATCAATAACTAGTATTTTGTAGAAAAATTACTTGCACTCACCAGGGTTAGTATCGCTGATAATATTTTCATTAACCTCTGCTAATTTTGCAAACAGATCATAAATGGATATAACATACCAAATGAGTCGTCACTGCATAGCTCCCCTGAACAGGTAGTATGTACAGTTATAACGTATTTTTTCTTACTGAAAATTTTAAAACTAAAAATATTTTTTGTGATGACCAAATTTGGACGATAATACACGTTCACATATGACGATAAACGGACTTGATTCGAACCAACATGATTACATTGACAATGACATCGGATGGGATTGACAATGAAGTTTCTGGCTGATGATGAAATTACATGAAATACCGTGGCCAAATTGATGCTTGGCAGGCTAGACTTCTGACGGCACTTGGTACATTTATGTCTCCTATTGGCAGCTACTCGTGAAATAAGATCTAAAAAGAATCGAAATAAAGTACTACCAGTGGCCTCAATGATAACATCAGAACAAAATAAAACACAAGCAATAAATATGTAGGTGACCTTAGCCTATTGTGAGTATTGTTTAACCCATGTGCTGCGCTTGCGTTGTTGGCTACATCGTTGCTAAGGCTGGGGTTAGACCATGTACTGGTTAACGTACCAATCTGACCCGGCGGGCATGCTCTATGGGCAGAGGGCTGCCTTCAGCTCCCACGTTCCTGTCGCGTAGTTCATGGCGTGAGCGAATGCTGGGCAAGTTCTGTGGGCTGTCTGCTCAAGATGACGACCGGGCATTTTAGTGGTGCATCATTGCCACGAGGAATGCTATTGAAAGTAATGGGAAATCATGAAACTTCTAGGTTTCTATATCTATGTACAGTCGTTGGTCTCCCCCGCCATATCTGAGAGGCATGCGTGATAGGCCTATCACGGCGTGCTGGCTTTGATTTTGGTCCGCCCCCTATGTGTTTATAGGGTTTAGGTTGTTGTTTTACATCACAGCCTACAAATACAAAACACTGGTTTTCAAATAAAATCTAAAACTTTTTAAACATTATTGTTATTTCACTTTTACAATCATAATTTTTAAAAAGGTACCGAACAACTTTCAAATCAGAATTTATCATACACACAACAACATTATTTTCAACAGATATGTTTTACACCTCTCAGTACTTCTGAAGAAGTATGCATCATAAAACCAGAATCTTGACACTTCTGTAATTCCCACTGAAATGTTTGCTGGGCAAATATCCAAAATGTGTTCTAAAACCTTCTCCATTTAATAGCCTCCAGCAGGGGTGATTCTGCAGTCAACTGAGCCCTCTGCAGGGTTCCGAAAAAGGAAGTTAAAATACATATCTATAAACTCCAAAGGAGCTCTCACAGATACCCTCAGCTAAGCAACAGGTTAACCTGATGTGGCATTAATGGTAGAGGTGGCCCGCGTTATCAAGCGAAACTCTCCATTCCCGCGCCCTTGACCCATTATCCGCTTTCTCCACTCACAAACCGAGCGAGCGCGGTGCGATGAACGCAAGTCTCCCGAAACAGAATGAAGACTGAAGCTGAGAATGAGTGGGACCTGGCTAGGTTTAGATGGAAGGTGAAGTGCAGGAAGGCAGACCTTTTCTTTTTAGATTGTGAGACAGCGATGCTTTGAATTACATGGTCATTACCGTCATGATATGGGGCTGGGGGAGTGGCTGACATCTAATTACATATCTAAAGAAGGTGTCCAATGGCGTTTCACAGTATTGGCCATAAGCAAAGCATAACCTGGAGGCCAGGCCGGCTTTAGTGCAGAAAAAAGACAATCCAAAATCACAAAGACAAACCTTGTATTTTATTAGCAGCAGTCCACCCCAACAATGATGATCTCTATAATTTATTCTCAGAAATTGTTGAGATTTTAGCCCCTGCGGTTTCTTTTGTGCTGAAATCTGTTCGGATTTTTTTTTTTTTTTTTTTTTTTTGGTTGAGTGCACTGTGATTTTTTTAGTTTTCAAGTAAGTCGTTAGATCCCTAGTCCAAAACGAATAAAAGGAATTATGAAGCCATTTATTATTAATTACTCTTCACCTTGCGGCATGCTCAGGTCCATAACCGTGTTACCACCAAGAGACCTGCACTGTTCCCTTTCTCAAGTTATAAAGTAAAATTATGTTCAACAGTGTTAGTGATACTCACCTGGCATACAATATGAGTGGATATTGAACCATTTGTTAAACGGTACTTTTTCATTTATACCAGATGTTGTTACTGATTTTCTTTAAGGGAATTTGTTTAATGCACAAATGTGTCCGTTATTAAACCCATCTGTACAAATATGAAATAAATTTCCATAAAACCTCTTGCCCAGGTTAGTGTAAAAAATGAAGTACATCCAGTGTTATACAGACATTCAATTTCAATCAGGGCAAATGTGCCAATTTATAAAAACTGAATTGTAAAATATAGTAGGTTCTTTCCAGGGCCAGATAAATTAACACGACTGTTATGATGACTCTGTGTCACAAATATTATTTTTTTCTGAATAATGTCAAATTTTCACTTGTGAATATACTTTGTCATACACAAGCAAACAGCTCACAAATTTAATGATTATCCACACGATTGGTAAATAAAACCTGATAAAATTTAAGGACAAAATGTATAGCCACGAGGAAAAAAAAAGGGATTTAAAATATAGCAGAAATGCAGAAACACCGCTAAAACAGACCATTCTGCTAGGCCTGTAGTGTTCCAACTAGTTTTAAATAAAGGATAATTTTTTATAGCCCTTTTTGCGATGGATTTCTTTTGAACGATTCATCCTCAGTTTTCTGTATTATTTTTTTCCCTCTTCTATTAAAAATATCAAAGACAGAATCTACCTGAAAGTTTTTATAGCTTTCTGTTTTTGATAGAAATAAATAGAAACGAAACAGTGAAAAATATCCACTAAAAAGATCTCCTGTCTATACCTCACAGATGAATGAATTACAAAATGTAAATAATCAGAACCTTTTGTGCCCCGTGCCCCATCAGTATCCCTGTCATATCTGCAGTTTAATCACATTTTTTAAACATTAAAAAATGTGTTGTTGTTTCCAATAGCTTCTTCTCAAATGGTACTTTTTAATTGCACTCAGAATCGCTTAAAAGAAGCTCTGGAAGTTAAATTAAACGATTAATTAAACAACACATAGATTTATGCCTGAAAGAAATCCTGAATCAACAATAAAACGACAAAACAATAAAATGCAGCCTATTACTGCCTGAGCACATATTAGATTGGGTAGGCACATTTAATAAATGCACACCTTTATCATATTCTCAGTAGTTATATAATCAGTGCTGTCAGCAATCCATAGTATACTCTCCTGTTAACAGTGTTTTAGTTTTATGGAGAAAAAATCCCCAATAATGTTACAGAAAGGGTAGAACTGTAGACGGTCAGAAATATCAACAGCAATCAAATATTGGACAACTTTCTAAATATGCAATTTTTGTAAGCATTATGTATTATATTTTTGTTTCTATTTAATCTCACAGTAATATGTGAACGGCTGCAGTTTCGTCTAAATGTACTAGGATCCAGAAATATGAATGTCTAATTAGGTTTTAAGCATTCCTCCGTTCTACGCAGTTCATTGCTTTCTGCTTAAAAAGCATTTTATTATGATGGGTCAACTAGCAGTATGGCGAACATTTTTGGAGATTTCTACAATTAAAAAAAACATAAATAAAGTGTCTAGTGACCTAAATTGACGTGAGGAGGGTAAATACATTTTTTCTTATTATGCAGCAAAGTAAAAGATGGGTGTCTAATGAGAAGCAAGGCTTGGAAGGTTATGGTTTAAAATGCAATGAGCCGGTATTTTTTTTTTTTTTTGTCAGTCAATGCACTGCCAGATTTTCTTTGGATCATTCAATGCTAGAAGTGACATTAAAAAATAAAAGAACCCCAACTGAACCTCACTTTAAAAATATATACATAATAGAAAAATAAATTCACAAGTAGAGATAATGACAGACAGTGAAACCAAAAGAGAAAATATTCATAAGCTGACATCATTAGAAAAATTGGGCAGACTTTTTATTCATCATTAACTCTGCGCTTCAAATGCTCATTTAACATCTTCGTGCTTCACACGTTTATTCATATTTTATGCTGTTGATTTATTTCTGCTACTTCACCGTTGCATTAAAAATAATATAATACTTAATTTAAGATTTTCTTTGGTCCTTTCGGGGAATACAAGCCTTCAGTGCTCGAAGACTTCCTCCAGGCTTTTTGTTTCCAGTGATGGTAAAAAAAATACCCTGCTTTCTTATAATCTTACCTTACAGATTTATGTTCCTCTGACCGGTGTGCGGTCAGTGTGTTTTGCATGCATAAAACCAGAGACGTATGCTTTCAAACATCCAATATGTCCTCCCCTCCAGAAAATAAGCCCGGTACACTTGATATTAGGTGATGAAAGAAAAACAAAACCTTCAATCTACAGTAAATGAAAAGTGATGACCCTTGCATTCCTCCTCTGAAATCCCCTATCCAGGAGAGAGGACTAAAAATACGTATTTTTCTCTTGGTGCTCCCAAACGGTAGCACGGGGGGAATGTATAATTGATCCCAAGGACAGTCAAGGCTGTGCCTCAGTCATTCCGTTTTTCAGGGAGCAGCTTCAGTGGTAGCATTCGACTCTGCTTTTTTTGTTGTAGCACAAAGGGACACACAGATTCGCATGGCATTGAAATGACAGTCCTCAAACACCATTGTTTGACAATACATGAGAAAGCCACGCTGTAACTCCACGAGGTTCCGATAGACACGGCCCCATAACCAACGTTTTACCCCTTTTGCCGAGACGGGGGTCCACAACGATGGCTTTAGACTATTTGGTTATACACCAGTGACCGCGGATACAGAGACATCTCCATGCGGAGGATCAAGAAAAGAGCCATTCTCACTGGACAATTATAAAGAATTTAGAACGGGAAAACATAAAATGTACCTTTCTTTAAAAAAAAAAAAAATTATTTTTGGCTTTGACCTGGATGACTGACCTGCTGTGAGATACTCTAATACATTTTCTAATTTAACCATTAGGAGTTTTAAAATGTTGTTCTTGGAATATACCTTGAAAAAATATAACGTTGGACATGCATTATTCAATGAAAAGCTTTGAATATAATTATTTTGAGAATGAAATCTTATTGTATATTCAGGTACAAAAACCAATGTTTTATGAAGCCATGCATTCTTTATAAATCAGTGATTCATACGCATTTGAGTATATATATATATATATATAATTATTATTATTATTATTATAAAAAGTGATGGGTCTTTAATATTTATTAATAAAAGATAGAATAGATAGATTTAGATACCTACTGATAACTAATTCATATTTTTATTTTTATAATTATATTTTAATTATACAATTCCAACAGATTTGCTCTCTTGGCTACAGAATATTTTTTAGGATTAATAAAAAAAGTTGTATGCTGACGTGCACTACTGATTCTTGGCTAAGAGTTTACCAATAACTTACAAATATTAGTGCATTTGTTTTTCAAACCAAAGTCTAAATGCAAGAATTTATAACCCCGTTACCGGATCGCTAGATTCTAAATAATGTCAATGAAATTATTT
This sequence comes from Hiodon alosoides, assembly GCA_025775065.1. NCBI lineage: Eukaryota > Metazoa > Chordata > Actinopteri > Hiodontiformes > Hiodontidae > Hiodon > Hiodon alosoides. Next base: position 9,611 of record JAOYSI010073929.1, on the reverse strand, counting down.
CTAGATTGTACTAAAATGTACTACTAAACTAACTACTTTAAAAATATATCTGTCAAAAAAACGGAATTATTGTTATTATTTTTCTGTTTAATGAAAATAATGTATATTTGTACTTTTATGTCATCATGTATTATTAATGCAGTAACAAAGCCTCCATAAGTAGGCCTATTGTCATAGCAAGTTCTGGATTCAGTCTCGTACCAATTTTTATTATGGTTATAAAAAGCCTGCCACCCTACTGTCAATAGCTCATTATAGTGTCTATAACTATGTATATAATTATAGTGTCATTATAGTGTCTATAACTATGTATATAATTTTTGTGTCATTATAGGGTCTTTTATATGGCCTTTTGGTACTCAGATACAACATTTTACAGTTCCCAAAAACATCCACTATACCTTTAATTTTGTGCAAATAACTACAAAAAAAGGGAAAAAAGAATACGATATTCAAGACCAGTGGATTTATAAAAACAAAGAAACAATTAAGACAGTCCTTTTTACAATAAATATAAATAATCAGGATCATTTTCAACAACTAAACTTTTTTTTTTTGCATTGCAGTAGTTTAAATTGTGTTTTTATTAAGTGCAATTACATCTATGCTAAAGCAGTAAGTGACAAAATAAATAAAAAAACAATTTTTTTTTGTTACCCTCACCAGTTTACTGTTACTTTTCTATTCAAACGTTTGTTGTTGAGCCACCCGTTTGTGATGCTGTGGCCTTTATCGTAAATGACTCAATTTGCTTGAAACGTCGTAGGTTCATCCCCATTCAGATTCAGACAAAAAGACCAATGGGGTCTGGTTTGAGAGAGAATCTCTGTTGAAAGGGGGCTAAGGGCATCTTGTAAAAAAATATTACAATTTATTATTATTGTTATTGTATAATTGCGTGCACTTTTAATTAATATTAACATTGGGTTTATTTTTAGTATTTTTTTAAAAACAAATAAAAAAAAAAAAAATGAAATAAAAAATCTTCAAAAATTAATCTTCAGTAGACTGCCTGTGATGTATGTGCCGGAACCACAAACAGTGGAAAAGTCATTTTGTAGTTGCAGGCAGTCAGTAGGTATATATCAGTTTTTATATATTACATGCTCGCATATGCAGCATAACTCACACGTTGTATTCAAGCGCTCAGATTCTCAATTTTTCTCAGATTTCCCCGATTTATTTATTTGTTTAGCTATGCAAACCGCATTGTACTTAATGCAAGCTAACTGTATGCAAGCTTTGACTTACATGTCAAAATAACTATTCATATGCTACACTACTTAAAATAACTATTCTATTCCACTAAGCAAAAAATAAATACTATCCAAACTGATAATTTTTCACACATTATTGCAACACGCAATAAAATTAATTAATAAAGGATTTAAGTTAATATTTATATATTTTTTTACTTTGTTGTACTAATACTTATGTTTTGTACTAATTAACCACAACAGTAACATATTAATCTTAAATTGACTTTTTACCAATGCATATAATAAATTCTAGATTTCTGGCAATCCTAAAACCACCCATTATTTAAAGATTGGAAAAATATTTATTATTAATATATTATTTAGCTTACTTGCCAGGGAAAATCTCAGGCAGGACACATTTCCTCTGATATTTCTAAATATTGCTTACTATGGTTTTCAAAAATAACAAATATAAATTAATCATTTTAATTTTCATTCATACCTTGATGATGATATACATACATACATACATACATACACACACACACACACACACACACACACACACATATATATTTACTATGGATTCACTTCACAGTTCGTTTTAACCGTAATTCACAAACAAAATTCCTAGTATTGGGGATGTCTGAAATAGCACGTTTTCTGAACATTACATAACATCAGTTATTATATTTTAAAAAGCTGTCACTTTGGTGTCCAGTATGTGTGTGTGTGTGTCTAATTTATAGCACTTAATAAGAAAGAAAACAACATAAACTGGTACAATTTTTGTAAATAACTTGATTTTATTTACCCTTTAAGTGAAAAAAATAACATTAATGATATTACACAATACCATACTGTATTTCTAAAAACGCATTTTTCTGAGAACGTATAGGCCATATATTTGCCTTAATGATAGTGTTGCCTTATTCCACAGATCATTGGGTCTGCTTTATACCATAATGTTGCATGAAAACTGAAATCTTCTCCATCACTTAACCTTATTTGTCAAACATATTTACCATGAACTTGGCGCTATAGTTTTCATTAATAATCATTTAGAGATTGCACCAATCACACCATTTCCTTATCTAAGGCACAAAACATAAATATTTACCGGATATTATCCATACAGTAGCGAACGGCATTGTGGGAGTTCGAGGGACCGAGTGTTTACCTGGTGCTCAGGAAAGGGGGAGGCGATCGGGCTGTGCCGAAGCAGTGGGTCAGAATCAATGGGTGCCATATGGGGGGAACGAATGATGCCAACCATCGAAGATATTGATTGGTAGCTAGGGCGTTCTGGGTCTGTTTTCTGATTGAGGCGGGTAAATGACTGAGTGACCGTTTCACAACAAGACAGCATGAGATATCACGCTGGGATAGCAGAAAAGCTGGGTCAGATTTAATTAAAGAACCAACGGTTAAAACACTTCCCATAGGTAATTTCAGTTGATCGGTTCCTGATTTTCTTTTTTTAGTTCCAAAACATTTTGAGCAAATAAAACGTTTCTTACTTTCTCGTCATAAAGTCGTCGTTATGAAAGCTATCCATGCAACAATTATTGGCTGGTTTTCTGATATTGGGTAAAATGGATTATACGTCTTTAATGACAAATTATGCCCAAATTGCTAATGTGCGTTGTTCAGACGCTTACCTTTTGAATGAGCTAATCAAGTAATGATGTTCCAGATTCGCGGGTTGAAATCTGACTCTAGGCATTTGCCGACTGTCACCGGGAAAACGCCAAAGACTGAAACAAAAATGTCAGAAGGCTACCACGGTTGGGAGGGTGTGGGCAGGGGCCGTCTTTGCTTCTAGCAAAATAGCGACCCCTACTCCTGCATGCAATGAGGGATGAGGGATGTGCTCCAAATAGTTCCTGAACACCCGCGAAGGAGCTGAATGGCTTGTAACGTGTCAAATGCTGTGGTTGGAAGAAGGTGATACAAGTCTTCACATTTCCTGTGGTTTACTGCGTAGGCTGTAGGGGTTCGTTGCGAGCAAGGTATAAGATATACATGACAATTGGCCATTTCAAAATCAGCGTGAAAGCAAAAACCTGAGAGAAGATTCCTAAGGAAAAAAAAATCTAAAATGACTGACTAAGGCAACACAGAAATTGATTCAGTTTTGTTGGCTCACTGCGGGTTAAATTCCAGGGGTAGATTATATATTATCTCAAGGCTCACTTTCAGAGTTGTATCATTCAGAATTTGATTGATAACAGTACCCATAATACTGAGGGGGGGTAAATGTACTTCACTTAACCATGCAGGTGAAGCACATTTAAAGACCTACACTTGTTTTCAAATGCATTACGGCATGGTATAAGGTCCTCCGTGTTGGTTATATGATTTGCAATTGATACTGTCTTACATAAATAATAGATTTACCCCCCCCCCACACAGAGCTGGCACTGGTGTTTTCTGCTTCCTTTGGGAGAAGTGGTTGAGGTCACTATTGATCCATTTCATGTCTATCAGAGACATTCAACTCTTCACCAAAGAAAAAGCCAATGAAAAAGGTCTGACCCCACAGCTAGAAGAGTTTTTTAAAATCATGCGTAAACTGGCAAGCATTGATTGACGTATGCGGGGAGGAGTGCAGTAGTGCAATCTTGCAGCATTTTGTAATATGAAGACAGACAGAAACCAATTAATGGCATAAAAACAGCTCACAGGCAGGCGTCACTCATGGTTTAAGCGTGTTGAAAATGTGAAGTTATCCATTTGACTCACCCTTGAACACAGGCCCGAAACCTAAATACCAGCTCTTTGGTTATCAGGGGAAATCTGATTATTCATTTAGTAAGTGGGATTCTGCGTTGCAAGCCTGAAACGTTCTGCTTGCCTCATGCAGTGTTTTAACAATAGTTGCATGCATAGTTAAACATGGACAATACAGCTAAAATATGGAAATGACTAGCTCCTCGAAAAACATCTAAAATTCTCAAAAACAATTTGTTAAATTGTGATCTCCAGCGTTTATTAAAATCTTTACGTTCATAAACGACAACAAAGTCACCGTAGAAGTTATCGCATACAGCTAGCATACAACAGCATGTCCTCAGTTTAAATGAAATACAAAAGATTAACATTTTGATACAAAGAATTTTCTGTTCATTTATTAATGTGATGTATATACCTTTTGTTACATAAAATCTGCTACAGCAAAGTATCTTATACTTCCCTTGCACATACAAGTAAATAGGGATGAACAAAATAGCTGTCAGTGTCAGCCGTCTAATGACATTGTTGTGCAAAATATTTGACAAACTAAATACATAGATAATTGATAGAGCCTATACTGGTAATGCAAGATGGCTATAAATGATTATTTAAAAATATATATTTTTGTGAGGGGTGTCATGTAGCTTAGAGGAGTGCGGCAACCGTTGTCATACCAACTGACACACCGACAAATATGACGGCTACATACTGACATATATATTGTCATTTCTAGACGATACGATTTGTGTCAAAGATTGAAATCTGAAGTAAGCAAGAACTATTCCATTTGAACAGTTTAAAAAATAAAATTTATTAGACAGCATCTTTCTCTAATATATGTATAAATAAAAACAAATATACCGGAAACAACGTAACTGTCATGAAATGAGTCAAAGAAAGAATTCCATAGAAAGGTGCTAAAGCTTGCAAATGCAAATGTCAGCTTTTGAAATTTTGTTTTAGTTCGTGCGTGAATGTAACTTAAAATCAAGCATTTGTAACAACATACATATTATCTACTACAGTGCAGCCTGGTAATATGAATCACATACGTTTCTGACAATCTAGTATTTATAAGCATTTCTTAAAACTAAACTTGCAATGAATTCATGAAACGGACGGTTCTCTTTATAACGGGGCTTGTTTTAAACTGAGAATTATAATTTGCTGTAAGTACTTCTTTAGATTTTTGGCATGGTTAACTTTGATTAACGTATATTATTTTCAAATTATTCAGATGTAGCCATCATAATTTGAAGAAAGTTTGGTATTAATACGGTAATGCATGTCTCACAATCCAAATGAACTAAAAACTAAATCTTGCTTAAACTGCAACAAAGTGCATCAAACGTACAGCATAAATCAATAAACCAGCAAAATTAACTTTTAAATGTTAGAATTGCATTCATCGTTTTGCAGTTATCAGGCCTTGTTACATGCCTGCCTTGATTTTTCCCACCTGCGCTTTTTATGACTATGTTTTCTATATACACATTAGCCCAAAGAGCCTGCTGCCCAACGTGTTAGAAAGAAAACATTGAAAGTATTTGTAGGTGTGCGTGCATGTGTGTATATATATATTATATATATAATACATATCCACATACACACACATATACATCCATACATATACAAATACGAATGATTCTCATAAATGGACTGCACTGTAGTTGAAACCCTACATTTTGTCATAAGAACGAAATAAACTAATATAGAAACACAGGAGTAAAAATGGGTAACATGAAAATATGGCAGTTTTACAATCCCTCTTGGGAACTTTGCAAAACAGCTTAAGCATTAAAAAACCTATGGAGTAGAAAATGCAGTAGCCCAGTTAAGCTAGTTTAACCAACTCTGTTCCACAGGCATCTTTTTTCCATACTTTAAAGCAAGCAATGGACCATTTGATTTAACAATTCACTCCAAGTCTTGTGTTTTCATAAAATAAAATACCATGTAAGTTGAAACATACAGTGAAGATGTATAATGTTGCAAAAGGCTATCAATTTTATTGAAGTTCCTAATTATTTGGTGTACCTGAAACTTTGAAATTATCATCCTTTGTTATTAGCAAAATGACTTTGATACTTGCAATAAAGTTGAAAGGGAAAACAAACTTGAGTTGATATACTTGTAAAAGACAGCTACAAATGATACATAGACCTATCTACTGTTAACGGTTTTTCTGCTTTATAATTAGGTTTGCCACTGTCTGCAATATTCAGCCATGTGTACCAAATACCAATTGGGTGAAGCACGGAAACGTTGGTGGTACTGAATTCTAGGACAAACAGAGGGTTGGGTTCTCTCCTGTTCTGCCATCCATCTTATTCTATTTTTGGTCATGCTTTAAACACTCGTAGTGTTTTAAATAATCTTATTTGATCAACAGACATATGCACATAGAACACGTACTACCTTTGAAAGATGCCAAAAAAATTCTTCAATATTCTAGTCTGAGCTAAGATAGGGATTAGATTTTACTTTTGAAATCCTCAGACATTGTAACAGACAAAAACTGAGCAGGCAGGAACTAGAAGCAACACCTATCTCTCAATTCAATCCAAATCACACACCATATGCAATACCGCCAGGGACAATCAAGGACTTCTTTATACTGTGTTGACATTAACGGATGCCTATTCCCTTCTCTAGTTTCTCTCTTTATTTTGTAAAATACCACTGTTTTAAACAAGGGGCAAAACAACGTTCAAGACAACAACGACTTTCAAAGTTCAAGACAGAGAAAGGAAAAGAAAAAAAAAAGAAGAAAAAAAAGTGGTGTGTCTGTTTAAATGTGCCGGTGTATATGTTAGTGCTAACTGCACACTAAGATCATGGCAAATAGGACCTCATTCAGTCTTGTGGAATGAAGGAACTAGGTAAATGGTTTGAACAAATTTAATGGTCTCAGCTCCAACCTCTTTCTCAGCAGAGTGCAAAGATCCACGTTATATGAGCCCTGATGAACCTCGCGCTCACTCTAAAATTCTGAAAACTCCTTAGCACACTTTTCTGTAACAGAGACGCGAATGTCCTCCTCCTCATAGTCATCGAAATTGCTTGTGTCTCCAGCTCCTCTGCACTTTGGTATGAATGGGGCCTCCACCTGGAAGCAAAAATGCAATCACACTGAGCCAGGGCAAGCTTACCCTAGGGGTCAACACGGTCTGTAAGCGCAGCGTTTACGCCGGGTAATATCATTTTCGCCTTCTAGGTGCAAGAGAGCACTAGTCAAGAAATTAGGCCATTTTTTACAAACATCCCAACTAACCTTTCTCTCGTAAATGGCAATCCAATCTGTTGTGGCAAACCACTTGTGGTTCTTAATGTCGTTTACGCCGTTCTTCAGATTGCCATAGCGCTTGGTCAGGTCCACCTGGAGCAAATTCCTCAAAAGGTCCTTCAAGTCGGAGCTGAAGTGAGAAGGGAATCGTACCTGGAAGGAAAAGAGAAGTTTATGCATCCACTCGACACTAAGAACCAGATGTGTCTCTTCGTATATGTTCTACAGTAACGTGCAAAGTTCAGCTTCTCTTGGAAGCAGTGGCTCAAAACCGAATTTGGCTTGAAGATGGAAGCACATTTATCCCATAAAAAATATTCCATGTCGTCACCAAGCGATAATCCGGAGTGACCGGGAATTTTTACAGGGATTTTAGCAACCCAGGAGCATTAAAATACCCATGTAGCACGTAGGATCGCTATGACAAGTTCTGGACTCGTAGTACCGGATTTAATACTTTAATACGATTGATAGCCATTTATGAAATATTAAAGACCCTAGATAAAACCTTGTTAACCTACTGAGTTAACAAGGTTTAATTTAGCAACCTGGACTATATTAGCTTGAAGTCATGTTTTACCGATCAAACTGCATAATTAGCAGAATACTCTGCACATCTCAGGGAGAATAACAAAGCTTATAACCCCTTCGCAAATGAGACTGTGGCTCAGCCTTTCTCCGTCACACCAAGCTAACGCCCTGCTGTCCCAAGACACCAAGAAACTTCACACCATTACACATGCCAAGATCTACTCTCAGTAAAAAACTGTTTTTACGATGTCACAAAGAATAAATAAAGGTACAACATACACCTTAGTTAGCATATATATCCTTTTTTTTTTTTTTTACTCAGACTTATTTTGGGGAAACTTCCCATACCTTGCCAGACACAATTTTTTCATAGATCTGGATGGGTTGATCTGCAAAGAATGGGGGGTAGCCAGCTGCCATTTCATAGATAAGAACACCCAGGGCCCACCAGTCCACGGCTTTGTTATAACCCTAGACAAAAAAACGCAGGGGAAATCACACAGAAGAGAATTTATCGCCGCTCCATTGTCCCCAGACTTTGCAGTACGATCATTGCTTAGACTAAGAGTCCTATATAAAAATAATGTTAAGATCTCACCATCACATTTCTGTCCTTTGGGATTTTATATCTTGGCCAATAATCATTCACAACCCATGAAGACCCATACCTTGCTGAGTATGATCTCTGGAGCCAGGTATTCTGGAGTCCCGCACAATGTCCAAGTCCTGCCTTTTACTCGTTTGGCAAAGCCAAAGTCTGTGACCTGAGACACAGGGGCATTCATTCAGTCCGGACAAATCAAGATGCTTCATCTTCAACCAAAGTTTAATAGACTTTTTGTTTGTTTGATAAAACTCACACGCTTCATCATGTTGGAATAGAAAGTACTAGAACACCTTTGCATAACAAGAGTTTAAGAGTTTACCTAAAGGTTACACTTACAAATTTTTGTATATAAAGACACAATGACAAATCTCATTATCATTGTGTCTGATGATTATATATAATTTAGACACAACTGATAAGCAAAATAAATACTATAAAAATCAATTATGGCTTTTAAAAAAGAACGTATACTAAAGGAGGACATTCTAATATCAATAAAGGCTTTTCAAGAAGGGTAAAGGCCACTTCAAAGCAAATTATTAAAGTTTAGAGTTAGATTATCCCCATTTTATACCAGACACTTGGTATTTATTAATATTAAGGGAACGTATGACCATGTAAAAGTATAGTTTAGTTGATTTATAGCACACGAGAGGATAATTCTGAAACAAAGTTCCAATGTATAATGCATAGATAAATCACAGTGTTTCCCCTGAAAAGATATGTAAAACAAAAAGTTATTACATACCTGGATGTACCCATGTTGATCGATTAGAAGGTTTTCAGGTTTCAGATCTCTGTAGATAAGGTCTAGTGAATGGAGGTACTCAAATGTCAGTACTATCTGAGCTGCATAAAATCGCGCATGGGGTTCACTATAGGAAAAATAAAATAAAAAACAAACAAAAATATAAATTAGCCACACATACTACACACCTTGACAAAAGTTAAGTAGGCAATTTAGACAATGTTCAAAAAGCAACTAAAAAAACAAAAGGAGTTCATCCTGCTCATACCTGAACCTTCCAATTCGTCTAAGATGAGAAAACATTTCTCCGCCCGGAACGTACTCCATCACCATATACAAGTTGGAGTTGTCCTGAAATCGAACACAGAAATAAGCATGTGAGGCCTTTACTCCCAGAGCCACGACGGTCATTTCAGAACGATGTCAAGTAAATCATTTAGGAATCTACTGAGATTAGGTCATTTTTCTATAGAACAATGCTGAATGTGACAAACGTAACTGCTG
>JAOYSI010073927.1:7375-17438 GCA_025775065.1 Hiodon alosoides | reverse complement strand
TTTAGCCCCTGTCAGTGGAAGGCAGAGCCTAGCCTTGTAGCTGTTTAGCCCCTGTCAGTGGAAGGCAGAGCCTAGCCTTGTAGCGGTTTAGCCCCTGTCAGTGGAAGGCAGAGCCTAGCCTTCTATCTTTGTCATCTTTAGGCCAACGCCCTTCAGTGTTGTGATTTGTAATTGCTAGATAACGAGTAAGATCTGTTGCTGTGAAGTAAAATTGTTACAAGCCATAGGAAGGGACACCACAAAGATAGAATAAACTGTATTGTCCGATCACAGCTTCTAAAGAGAAAGCTTGTCAGTGCCAAATCATTCTCGGAAAGCCTTTCTCAGGCTTTTTCGATTTGAATGTGGGATAAGAGTCCTTGGGAATGTCTGGAATGTCTGTTCAAAGCACGTGTTTATAGCTGTGGCCAAGCATCTGAACAGATTTCTCTGTGCACTCGTTTTTTTGTTTCGTTTTTTCGGACGTTTGATGGATCCGTGAGGTTAATGTTTCAACTGGCTTAACGAAAGTGGTGTTTGGACCAGAAGGTCAAAGTATTGTGAGTGCTTGAATAAGTTATGTAAAATGTATTAACCACGTATTCCTTAGCAGGATAGTATTTAAAATGCTAGTTTTTACATAAAACATAACAAATGTTTAAATCATCTAGGGAAGAATCTGGGTATACTAAAAATGAACTGATACAGAATTTCTTGTGGTCTGTACTGATGGTGAAAAGGAAATGCAGACAGGCGACACATTCGTCAAAGGGTTTTGTAACTAAAACGGGTTAACACGTTCCCTTCGATAAAGCTGTGATGAATCTTTAATTTGTTTTACCATGACAGGAAGTGAAAAGTGCGGGTCTGAATTTACACATAACATGGAGTCTCTCCCTCACACACACTTAGCTAGAAACCTGAAACGCAACTCGCAGTGGAGAGAAATTTTCAAAATGACGAACTAGGCAAATATTTTGCTGGACTATCATCAGTGATCGTTAGTTTCAGAGGCTTATCTGTTGCCTGCTTAAGAATCGGGAAAAAAGAGTGGGGCTTATTTGAATGGTACTGCTGTTCAGAGAATACTGCTGGAGATGGTTAATAGTGGAGAAGTGTAGCAGTTAATGGCAGGTTTAGTTTGAAATGACTAAAAGACGTGTTTGCATGAGCAGTATTTAGTGGAAGATGCCCCAATAGTGGAGCTTTTGGCTGGAGAAGGGAAGGAAATATGTAATGTTAATTAAAAAAAATTACATTTAATACTGTCATGTTTTATTTCAGTTTTAACGTGAGAGGTTTGTGAGGATGAACAGATCACTTTTATAGGGTGGACAGTGTATAAAGTACTCCAAAATGTAGCCTCTCTTTGTTATTTAAGTTTTTTGCCCATTTTTGGCAATAGAGAACATCGGCGAGCACAAGCAGAAAAATGAAATGAAGTTTTAATGAAATTAGGTTTACTCTTTGGAATGCGTTAATTTTCAAAAATAAAAGTGTTGCAAATGAAATGGCCTGTCTCTCCTCAGACTCACACATATAAGGCAGAAGATACGGAAAGGAATGGGAACAGAACTTTTGCGTTGAGTGAGGGTCCCTATAAGCCGTTCTCCAACCTTTGCGCTTACTCCTGTGGGAGAAAGCAGGCCTGGAGATCTCTTCTCAAACACAGTCATTTAGGATCACCCTCTGTATGGCACAGTCTAGATTTATTGGCCTTCAGCTGTTTCTGCAGGGACCGTGGGACCCCAGGGTGCTTCGGTTTTTTAATGCTGGTTTATGGTGTGAGGAGATGTTGAGGAACTCTGCCGTTTCGGCCTTCTGCTTGTTGACTGCGTATTGGTCGCGGATTAGCGACAGAGATTAGCATGTCGTGTTTTCTTGCGCAGTACAAGTGAAACCTGCTTTGTAACCCTATGTAATCAGTAAGTAGTCCACTTACGGAACACTCCAGGTGGCGGAGAATGCAGAGCGGTGTAAATGCCTTGGAAGACGCCTGTCTTTGTCCTTTCAGTGCAAGTACGACTTCTGCTGGATCTGCCTAGAGGAGTGGAAGAAGCACAGCTCCTCCACGGGGGGGTACTACCGCTGCACCCGCTACGAGATCATCCAGCAGGTGGAGGAGCAGTCCAAGGAGATGACTGTGGAGGTCATGCGTCCTCCCTCGCCCGCTCGCCCGCTGTTCATGCCCATTGCTTCTTTTCACTCTGGAGTTAGAAATAATGCCTCCTGTTTTCATAAGCCTCAGGGTGCCGCTGTCAGCGCTGATTGTGTAAAACAGGGACTGGACTTTCAGTGTGGCCGTTAAAGACCTGATCGGGTGATAAAACCTACCAAATATTTAGACGTGCGAAAAACCTTCATGTTAATTTCTTCCGTGTTCGATCGCCTAGGCCTGCGTTTAACTTTACTTGTCAGTTGACAAGCCTGGAAGTTTTTTCCTAAATGTCCAAGCCTGTGTTACATAAGCCATTATTCACATTATTAGTAGCATGGCGATTAAAGACAATACCGATGTTGTAATTTACATTACATTTGCATTATTGTAAAATGTTCGCAAGTGAGCCTGACGTCTGGTTACGTCGTAACGTAACGTGACGTGACGCTCATTTTCTCTAATGAAACGTGATGTTACTGATCCGGCGCCTGTCGTGTTTTTCTGCCCCGTTAGCTGGCAGTGGGATGTTTACCTCTCGGGTTATGTCTGTGACATTGCAGGCTGAAAAGAAGCATAAGAGCTTTCAGGAACTTGACCGTTTCATGCACTACTACACGCGCTACAAAAACCACGAACACAGCTACCAGGTAAGCCGCTAACGCTACGCTCCCGCTGGCTACGTCCGCTGGCTACGTCCGCCGGCTCCCTGCTAACTGGCCGGTGTTGTGCGTTTCTCACGCAGCTGGAACAGCGTCTCCTCAAAACTGCCAAAGAAAAGATGGAGCAGCTGAGCAACGCCTTGAGCGGAAGTCCGTCGATGTGTAAAGAGCTAACCGTTTCATTCTGCCCTTTCAAACCGCTAACCGTTTCATTCTGCCCTTTCAACCCAGTGTGAGGAGTAGCTATTACTACTCAAGCCAGTGTTGCTATCTTCCCCTTTTGCCAATTCAGTCGGGATAGGGAGGGGGGACGGCCTAGGAAAATGAATGATGATATAAAGGTGCGAGTGCGCGTGCGCGTGCGTGTTTGTGCGTGTGAATGTGCGCGTGTGCGTGTGTGTTTGTGCGTGTGAATGTGCGCGTGTGCGTGTGTGTTTGTGCATGTGAATGTGTGCGCGTGCGTGTGTGTGCGTGTGAATGTAAGCGTGTGCGCGTGCGTGTGAATGTGCGTGTGAATGTGTGCGTGTGCGTGTGAATGTAAGCGTGTGCGTGTTTGTGCGTGTGAATGTGTGCGTGTGCGTGTTTGTGCGTGTGAATGTAAGCGTGTGCGTGTGCGCGTGTGTGTTTGTGCGTGTGAATGTGCGTGTGCGTGTTTGTGCGTGTGAATGTGTGCGTGTGTGTTTGTGCGTGTGTGTTTGTGCGTGTGAATGTGTGCGTGTGCGTGCCCGTGCGTGTTTGTGCGTGTGAATGTGTGCGTGTGCGTGTGCATGTGCGTGCGTGTGAATGTGTGCGTGTGCGCGTGTGCGTGTGCATGTGCGTGTGTGTTAGAGGAAGAAAAGGGAGAGACTCGGAATTCTGCGACTGCTGTGTTTCCTCCTCACAGGGGAGGGCAGTCCACCCGATACCACGTTCATCGAAGACGCTGTTCACGAGCTGCTCAAGACGCGACGCATCCTAAAGTGTTCTTATCCCTATGGATTCTTCCTGGAACCCAATAGCACAAAGAAGGAAATATTTGAACTTATGCAGGTACAGCGATGCACCTACAAACAGTGAGCTCTAGTATATTTTTCTAAACTTTCTTTTTTCCCCGACGGACGATTTACTGGGTTGCGCCTGTCCTTCCCCAGACTGACCTGGAAATGGTGACTGAAGACCTTGCCCAGAAAGTAAACCGGCCTTACCTCCGAACCCCCCGCCACAAGATCATCCGAGCTGCCTGCCTGGTTCAGCAGAAGAGGCAGGAGTTCCTGGCCTCCGTCGCGCGCGGCGTTGCTCCCAATGATTCCCCCGTGCTCTCTCGCCGCAGGTGGGGCAGTTCTCCTTACCTCCTTGTCTCCGCGCCCGGGGACCAAGGTCTCGTCAGAGCCGTGTTTTAGGTGTAGGGGGGTGGGTGGTAGAGCTCCGTTATTCATTTATCGTTTAATTTCGCCAACCTAAGCTCAAACTTTGATTATATATAAATAATACAGGATCCCGGAGACGTTTCTGCCTCGGCCTGGCCGTTTACCGCTCTCTGTACGGTGTATAAAAAGACAAAGTAGACGTGCTTTCCCGTTTTCTCTCCGCAGTTTTGCTGGTGGAAGCTGGGACTGGGAATACCTAGGTTTCGCTTCTCCTGAGGTAATGACTGCGTCGCTTCCGACACCGTGCTTAATGTCGCCCCCTGCTGTTACTCGGCCTACATTGAGTTTGTCTGAAAAATGAGAATCTCTGTGAGTGTTTCTCTGTGATGTGCAGCCCTGTTGTAGCTGGAAGGTCACTCAGTTTTATTCTGTTCTAATCTAAAGATCCTGGGGAGTCAGTCAGTACATGGAGGGAATGCTCAAAGAGAGACCTCTCAAAATTCAGGAGGCCAGCAGCAGGTATTACTGAAGCCACCATCAATATTTCATACGAAAGCCAAAAAAAAAAAAAACCATTTACTGAAAATGTGTTGGCCGAGTCACATTTAAAACACTGTGATTGCTTTTCATCGTTTAAATTATTATTGTTTTATTTCTTCTTATTTCTGCTCATGTAATCATTAATCATCCTGGTCGTTTTGACACTATCGGTTCCTCATTCACGTCACACTAGGAGTAAGGATACTTCTCCTTTCCCTCTGTAACAGCGTCGGGGTCTCGTGCCTGGCTGCGCCTCATCTCTACTGCTGGCAAAATCTGGTTGATAGGGAGATGTGTTTGAAGGTCTCTCTCTACAGAATTACCTGAATAAACCCGTCCATTCAATTAACACAATGCACCTTCACACGTGAGGCAAATAAAATCTTGTGGAAAAAGATTTCCACAAGCAGACAGACAGAACCAATGCTCGTGCGCAGTGTGCAATATTAAGGGGGGGGGCGGTGCAGAAAACTATAAAAGAAACGGGAATCTTGCCCATGGCAGACAGGAGATAATGAAGTCTCGAGATAAATGATCACAGATATAAGCACTGACTCCAACCTGAGAAGTAGTTCAAAACCATTTGTCATGTTGGAGGGTAACAAAATTTTTACCGAGTCTCCTATGTTTGTCAAGAACACATTTTTTTGTTTGTTTCTTTTAAATGGCAGTGAACACCCCCCTCCCCCCCCTCCCCATGCCAAGATTAGGGCCAAGAAGCAGTTTGGAGTATACTGCAGTCGACAGGGGGTTATCCTTCTTTTAGGAGTGGAAATCCAAATGACTGAATGCATCCAGTATTATTGTATATGTAATGGATCACTGTATGAAATGGCACACAAACATACTGTATGTTTATCAGTCCGAAACGCTTAACAGAAACTCCCTGAATAACTCCCTGAATAACTCCCTGAATAACTCCCTGAATAAGGGAATGGGAGAACAACAAAGGCAATGCTTTTCCAAAAGGAAATCCTACATTTTCTATTCCCTTAAAGGATCTCTGGAAATAAATATGTGAAGTAATTTAGAGTGATCTGGGCCCTTTGTTTAATAAAATCCCAGATGTTCCCCTTACATAACTGTGTTCTGCTGGAACAGCTCATGAAATTCAAAGGGAAAACTTCAGTATTTCTCTGATGCTTACTGATGGAGTGTGTTTGCAGAGGGTTTCGCTTGGCTGACGTGGATAAGTGTTAGCATTATGAGAAACTCTCCTTTGGTCAGATATGTTGGCCAACTGAAAATGTGTGGTGGTCTGTAATCACTCCATTTAAAAATGCTTAACCTATTTTTTAGTTTCCTGCAATGTGCTTCTAAACCATGCTTTAAATAGATCTGCGCGTCAGTTTTCTAATATAAGTACATTTAGATACTGATTAACTGCTATTTTAACTATTTTAAACTGCACAGGCAAGTCATGAAGGCTGGGTCCAAAGTTACGTGCACTGAGGCCGGACAGACTGGCCTTTCAACCCTTTTTTCTTGCATAAATCCAAACGATAAACACCGTTCTGATGAAGACTAATCTACAAAACCGAGCGTTAAGAAAAATTAAACCCCAGGTAGAATTCTAACACCATGCAGCGTTGCGTGGAGTATTCTTACAAAGGGACCCTCCCTGTCTCACAAAAAGGGGTCCCTGTCCTTTTAAAATCTTTTCACCCTTCTGATCTCATGTTGATGTCCTGTGGCATTATGGCGGAGATAAGGGAAAAGCTCGTTTTCAGGCATTCTGTGCCTGCGTGTGTCCCTGCTGTCATTCGCATCTGCATTCTGTTTGGGTTTTTAACATTTTATCAGGGCAAGTATAATGCCTGGGCGCCCTCTGGTGGAACTCCTGCAGCAACTGACAGGAGTTGTCACAGGCGGACGTTTTTCCTCCTGGTACTCATGGCTGTGGAGAAGGAAGGCTGAAAGACCCTGTGGTCTGTGGTCTTGCAGGAGTACGCTGAGTTCCAGCACAGGCGACGACACAGGCAGCGTCGGAGGGGAGACTTGTCCAACCTGCACAGTAACACCCCTGACCTCGACGACCCCAGCGAGGGCATTTTGGGTAAATGAGAAGCCAGACGTGGTTCGTTATCAAACCGAGTTATTGCTCTGGTAGCATGCTAGAAAAAAAACAGGAATCACAAGTTTCAAAATCTTCCGGCTGAACTTTTTGTTTTTGAATAGGGCTTTCTTTTGAGTGTTCACTCATTGCATTTTTGGATTACTTAGTGAGGTCACCTGAACTTTTATACCTGAACTTTTATACCTGAACATTTGTGCCTTTACAGATCCCCATGAGCGCGGTGGGGTTCGCAGGCATGACACCTCCTTGGTGAGTTCAGCTTCCTTTAATATTCTGCAAACTTACCGTACAAGGTTTTCATGTATGTAAACCTGGAGCTGCTTTTGAGAACAGCCCTGCTCCGCCCTTCCTGAGGGGGACGGCGGTGCTGTTGTCAGGGTAAGGATGGTGTTGGTATGAGTCATGTAAGGGCTTTGTTTCAGGCTCTGGGCTCCCTGGATGAGGACGATCCCAACATGCTGCTGGCCATCCAGCTCTCCCTGCAGGAGTCTGGGCTTGCAGTGGGCATTGAGGAGCAGGAGTTCCTCAACAACCAGGCTTCGCTGGGGGCCATTGGTACTTCCCTACCCTCCAGGCTTCATCCCGCCCCTCATGGCCCGGAGGTCCCCCGCATGGCCCTGAGCAGCTCCGAGCTGCTGGAGCTGGGCGATAGTCTGATGAGGCTCGGGAACAGCAGCGGCCTGTACGCCCCAGAGCTCTTCAACAATCTCAACCCCTACGTGGATCCACAGGGGGGCGCCGTGGACCCCAGCCAGCTGAGTGACCCCTCCACCAACGCCAACCTCTTGGGCAACATCGTGGCCTGGTTCCACGATATGAACCCTCAGACCATCGCACTGATCCCCTCCGCCTCCTCAAATCCCCTGCTGGACACGCAGGCGGTGCGTGGGGCTGAGGGCGACACTCGGGTGCAGGAGGAGGTGCAGGAGGAGGAGTTCTGCCCCCCTTGCTGTAATGCAGAGGCAGCGAGGCCAACTCAGCTGAACCTGGCTGTGGACAGCTCAGTCATACAGCATACGGTACCAGATGTAGGGGAGAACCCCTGTAGCGTTGATGTCTGTCAAACGGGTGCCCAGCAGGACTCTGAATCTGACCTCCAGCCTAGCAGCGCCTCCCCTGACTGGGAAGAACAAGTGCACTTGGTCTGAAAACTGAAAGATCTGGCGTTCGGCTGCCGTCACAAGAAGGGCAAATTAGCTGTGGCAAAAAAAAAAAAATGGCGTTCCATTGCTACAGAGGTATTGTCTGTTGCGATGCAAAGTACGTTGCATAGAAGGGAAAGGAATTGTATTGCATTTCAGAGACCTCCCCCGAGTTCAGAGTACTGTACACTATTGAGAATAGGAGTAGCATCTTGGTATCCCTTGTGCTGTGAGAATATGGATATCGGAGTGCTTGGTTTTTTTTAAGGTTTTTTTTTTTTTGTAAGAAATGCACTCCTCCTGTCCCCAATCAAGCAGTGCCTCTCTGGGATGTGAGTGGAGGCGTGTCCCAAAAACCAATATTGTTTCAGCGTAGTGCTGTGGTCACGGGAGGACTGCTCTCAGTTCCGTTCATATCTGCCTAGATTTGTGCCAACCTGTAACAAGTGTAAGCATAATCTGCCTCTAGATGCAAATTGTGCCTGCATTGATAAGAACCAGTCAGACTTTTTCCACGTTACCCGCTAAAGATATGATGCATATATGTCAATCATGTGTGGCATTTACGAAGACAAGACACCTTTCTCTAAAAGTGACGCTTTAAAAAATAAAAAACAAAACCCATGTAATGAACTGAGAAATGTAATAAATGTTGTAAACATTTTTAACTGATAATAAGGCTGCTGGTTATACTATTAAAAGTAAACGGTTGAGATCTGTCCTGTTAAAAATAACCATGAGAATTCCAGGTAACCGCCATTCTTTTGAATCGAACAAAACACAGTGCAACGTTTTTATCTACGTTAAACATGTTTAGTAATATGATCCTTAGATTGTGTTATATTTAATTTCAGATTTTCATAGATATATTAATATATTTATTGTTTAGGCTAGCGGAAAGGAACTCTACCAAACTAACGGTCAAGTTCTAGAATAAAATGGCAATAGTCTGTCCCTAGGGTGTACCTGGCTAGCTGAAGTTTGTTTAGTGTCTTAACCTAACATTGAAAATAAAATTCAACTCTTATTTTTAACCTACTGTGGATTATCACAATCATCCTCTCAACTCCTAGCCAGCTTGCTACCAGGATGAACGACGCAAGACTAAATGGGTTGTGATATTTGAGACGGAAGGGGGGGGGATGGGGCGCTTTGCTTTCATTCAGAAAACTGTGTTAGATTAGCAGCGCTGTTCCCGTACTAGTGAAGTTGATATAGGAAGCAGATGAGAAAGGACCCATTTTTCATTGTCTTTTTTGGCCAATCAGTGTTCACTTCAGAAAGCATATGAGCCAATGAACAGAGCTATCCTGGTGATATTCCGCCGCATATTGTTTTTATTTTGGGTCTTTGGGCTGATTAGTCAACCGCCACTATGAATATTTACACTTGTATGCAGGTTAGAAATAGTAAAATTGTAGTCAGATTAATTATCATGACTTCCTTTTCATTACTTAATTACGTTGTAATAAGCCAATGGTGTATGGAAAGAGGAAGACTGTGACACCGACAGTTACCTTGAAATGGTTCTTCTACGCAATTCATTATTGTGCCTTTATGTAAACTTTTAAAATTTATTGCCAAGTTTCTTGAGAACTTCATTGACAATGTGTAAAAAGACATGAAATTTGATGTTCATTTACAAAGGTTAGTATTTTGTATTCATTCTAAGCCTCTCTTTAGCATGTTAGAATATTTCTAGAATATTTTGTATTGCATACTGGTTTTAGATAACGACAGCCAAATGCGTTGTGACTCATTTTTATTTCAAATCATAGAGAAAATATTGTTTTAATTCTTTTTATTTATGGTCTTATAATATGCACAGACAATGTGTGCTTGGTGATTGGTGACAGGGAAACACGCATGTAGTGTTTGTTGTGTACACTGTAATCCTATATGATGCAGGACGTAACAATTTTGGTCCCAAATGAGCCAAAAAACTGAACTTGATTTCAATTCGGTCTGCGGATTTCCTTAGATATGGCAAACTAGAGAGGCGACAAGTTGCCTAAAGTATGAAATGTTTAGATTTACCTGAAAACAACTTTGTGAGTGTTTTAAAAATACTTAGGCATGCCACACAGACTTGGTAAAGGGTAACTGTGTAAGAATGCTGTGTATGGAATACGTGGGATATTTAGCCAGGATTTTGCTTTGAT
>JAOYSI010073926.1:0-19226 GCA_025775065.1 Hiodon alosoides | reverse complement strand
GACACATTATATTTGCCAATACCCTTGACTTAGATGAAGATCAGATCACATTTTATGACAATTTTATGCAGAAAACCATGAAATTCCAAAAGGTTCACATACTTTTTCTTGCCACTGTATATCCTCAGAAAGAGCCACAGACGGCTTCCTGCCTAAATGAACATGATAAATTAATCTGTGGATGCAGCATCATGGGTAAGGTCAGAGTACAGGTAATTGCTCTCTGACCTCATTAAGTTTGGGGAACTGCAGGTTGAATTACTGTGGAGAGGCTTATGTTATGATAACCAGCTTGGGACCAGTGCATAGGATATAGAGACATTTAACAAATGTGGGCTAGAGGCATTCATTTTTGGATTGTTCCTTAGGGCTATCTTTTTTCACTTATATATTCTTGATCTCCGCTCTTGCTGGTTATTTCCTCCTTCAAACTCTACAGGGCTCAGGTAAGAGAGGCTAAAATGAATTTTCTGTCTGTGGTGCAAGAATACCAGACTTTTAGTATGGGATGTGCGCATCACCTAGAAATCACTTTTTCACACAAAGACCTAAAATTTTGTTTGTCTTTTTTGTTTTATTGCTATGCTTTGACTGTGTCTGGAGGAAGAGGTTTGGTTTTGTTGTTGTTATGATGGCATAGTAGAGGTAATGGGTTCCAAATGAGAGCTGGCATCAGTTTAAGGGATAGACTCTACACAACTCAAACGTCATGCCGGCTTCTTCTTCTCTTTCCTCTAAAGAGCATTGTTTCTTGACTTTTCCCTGCCCCGAAAGTTTACTCATTTACATGAGTTTATCTCCGCCCACATGTCTGTTGGGAGAAGTTAGGGCAAGGTCTTGATCCGGCAGTGCAGGACGGCATTGTGTTTGACGCAGAGGCAAATAGTTTAATAACCTATTGGGTCTTTGTGAGGGAATTGAGGTAGGGGCCACAAGTATCTAACCCCAACAAGAGGAACAACAGCTGTGTTGGTTTTTGCGAGTTTATGAACACACACAACACCTGCCGTCATCTTAATGTGCTGTAGCAACCAATAACTTACCCTGATGTTTTTCTTAGAGACACACATAAATTACATTGTCCTTTTCTTAGACCTACTTGAAGCTGCAATAACAAATCTTAGTTTAGTTGCTTTCTTTTTAATCCTTTGTTTTTTTGTCTTAGTGCTCCAGTGGTGAAGATTTTGCCCCAAACCTGTTTTCAATCGGAATGAGTGAGTCAAGTGTGATTCAGGCTCTAATGGGAAGCAGTCCTGTCTGTCTGCTGCCAGGTGGAAGGGAGGAGAGCAGAAAAGAAGGGGGTGGAGGAGAAACTAGAGCAAGGGTCATCCTGGATGTTCCCTATTGAGGCTTATCCCCAAAGATTCATAATTAATTAAGCAAACCCACGTATCTAGTAAGTTACCGCTAGTTAGTGCGGGATTCTTCATGGTCTTCAGTCAAGTATGGCCAATGTGGTAATGCTTACCTTTGCTGTAATGCACCTCCTTCTTCCCTCAACTTGACTTTGACAGTATTGCATTGCCCTAACCACATGTGAGACAACAGAGTACATTACAATAGTTAATTGACCTGATGCTCACAGTAATAGAGCAACTTGTAATATATGTGCACCCTTTGCATCTGACCAACTAAAATATTTCTTGGATTGTGTGAGGCTTAGCCAGCTGTCCTGACCACATTTGACACAGAGCTGTTAAAACACATTATCATCTATTTAGGTGAATAAAAACAAGTCATCGGACGCACATTTCTAAAGATGTCTACTAGTGAGTCTCACTCTCACTATAATTCTGCTCTTTCTTCAGCCCTCCTGCACTCTCTGTGTCCCTCCAAATTCTCTCTGAACTACTTCTGTTTCTTTCTTTAAGAACTCCATGGGTAATTGAGGAGTTCATAACACTGACAGGTAACAAGGACATGGGAGAAGGGCAAACAGAGGAAATGCAGGCAGTTATTAATCAATACTCAGCTCTACAGCAATTTGTTATGTCTGTCATGTTCAATGACACTTCCACTCCAAATGTGTGGTAAAATTAAGAGAATGCCAATATTATAGGAACCATATACTTTTCCTACTCAAAAGCGAAAAATGAATGTCTCCTTGTCAGTGCATAACGGCTTTTATCCTAATGAACTAAGTCTGCAAAGCTTAAGTCCACTTAAGGACCCCAATTGATCTCTGTGTTTTTTATAGTAGATCGGATGCAATAAAAAATTGAAGCAACAATGCGGAAAGCAAAACTGGGCTGAAAAAAATCAGTTTTAGGGACATTGGAATTTTCTTCAGTTGAAAACTTCATAGCTTAGCATTAAAGATGAACCAGCCAATTCTTGGAAGGCTATTCTTAAAACGAGCAGCACAACCACAGCCTTGACCTCTGAGAATGGAAGGATCTGAAGTCAAATGGAAAGTCTAGTTTATTCAGTGCAGTCTCTTGAAAGCAGAGGTGTGCGTGCGTGTGCATGTTATGTTTAGTAAGTTATTTTTTTATGTGTAGAAAGACAGTCTTTTTTGAGTGCTGAAATCTCACAGGAACTTTAAAGGTCGAAATCACTGCACTGAACACAAGTTCCATCAACAATTTTTTTTTCAGTGCAGTCTTTGTACATCATGGCACCTCAGACAAATGTTCAATAACGAAACTGCTACATAACCTGCTGCTCCACTTTTATACAATGTTGATCTACTAACCATCGCTGTCGTTGAGTTCTGTAATTTCTCCACTTATTGCTTTTAACACCTTTTTGTGTTTTCGGCTGCAGGCGCACAAATTGACTAGCCACAACTTACGTGTTTTAAAGCTGACAGCAAAATTGTTATCTTTCCAACATTGCTACTAATTAAAATATAGAATATTTTTATTTTTTATTTTTTAAACACAGCATACTTAGAGTAGTATTTCCACTCCACATTTTACCACATGTCCACAAGGGGACACCAGATCCTATCTTTGGCTACAGATCTATGGGGGGGGACCCAGAAATATACAATCATATCTATCTAGGCTAGTCTCAGCCTAGCTTCAATTCCAGAGCACTGCTTCGTAGACCCAGGAGAGGGAAAGAAAATTAGAAAGGGGCAAACCAAGTAGGAAGAGACAAAATCTGAGAAATGAGAGAGGGAGGGTTTCATTTCTACATATATGCTTCATCAGCTGTTCCTGAAGTCTTACATTACCATGGCAACAACAGGACATCGTTGAGAAAAGGAGATAAAATATAGAGCAAACAGAAAGAAAAAGAGACAGACAGGACCAGGAAGAACCACTCGTTTTAAGTGAAACTAAGGACAGAAGACAAGAAGGAAAGGGGAGAGTGCGGACTGGCTTACAAACATGGGTCTGTGCACCGTTCTGCTTATCTGTCTCTCTCAGGCAGAGCTGGGGAGAGTTTGGGCTCAAGAACAAACAGGTAAAAACTCTTCCACTGGAAGGCACATTGTTCACTAGTCCATTAATGTACTCACACCTAGTATCTTCTTGTAATAGCGGTGTTTTTCTTATTTATAGCCTATAAGTTCTTGTATCCTGTTTGATTATATTGTGTTTGAGAGATTTAGTTTGACTACATCAATTTTGCCCTTTTTGGGTTACCGTTGGTTTTCACTCATGCAGCCTATTTGAAATTCAAAACTATTGACAGTCATTGGGTATCGGTCGATGAGAGAAGGAATGGGTTAAACAAGGGTTTGTAACCCCTTTAAGTGTTTCTATAGATGGACATTTGCGGCATTGATCCTAACGTGCTGTGCCTTGGCTAAGGTTCCTCCAAGTTTATTGCTAAAATAGGTTTCTAGCTGAAAGTTGCTGGGGATATGCACTGTCGCAGTAGCAGCTGTGTTTGACATTAAATGGCTCCATGATTTGCTTGTAGATTCATTTAAATGTGAAGGATTTTGTGACGGGAGGCTGATTTAGTGATACCGATATTACAAATACAGGTTGGCTTTTACTGAGGAAATTGATTGTGAGATGAGATTTATTTTGGTGCAGAGTTGCAAGTTTTGTTTGAATTGACATAATGAACATCTGCATGATAACCTTTTTTTTTTTTTTTAATCTCTCAAGTGACTAATAGAAAACTGCCGCCTAGAACACTGTGTATTTTGTTTTTGTTACGCTTTCTGTTTTACTGCTGGCCTAGCACCCAGCGTGGGAGGATTACACAGCTGCTCCACTTTGAACCTGTTATGTGAAAGTTTCATGCAATTTTATACATAGTTTTCTGTTACTTTTCATATGTGCATGGGGGCAAGCCTGTGTATGGTTAACTGTGCTGGTGTGAGTGGTTTTTGGTGGCTATGCATTCAGGCTATGCATTTGGGTGTGCCTACTTATTATTGTTTCTGTGTCCATGTGGAATGCAAATGTGTTTATTTTAAATTTTTGTTATTGCTTGAAAATGTTGATTTCAGTCGTGGTTTTTCCCCTCCTTTTCTACACCACTGATCAAGTCTCTGTGACCTCCGGTAGTATCCATGATCCTGTAAGGCAGCGAAGATGGGTCTTGCTCTGATAAATGAGGTTTTCCTGAAGAAAGTCAAAGTCTGTTCCCTCTTTGTCTAAATCTCAATATTTAACAGCTGTTCTTATTGTTACGTGTTCAACATTTCCACTGGCTATATCTGCTTTAACCCTGGCAACAATACACCTATTTTCAACTCAGTGGCTCTCACGGAGCATGTTGCTGCCCTAGATAGGAGATCTAGGACGACAGATTGCTGTATGAGGACCGGTTGTCCTCATACAGAGGGCTGTGACATACTCTTTGTGACATTTCTGGCTGGTGAATGGGAACTAAAGGAAATTAAGGTGCTTGAGGGAGTGTTTTGTCTTGATGCTCAAAAGATCTCATAGATTGAAAAATATTGAAAAACTCATAAATTGCTGTAATTTTTTGCAGAATAAACCTGTTTTCAGCGTGCAGTAATGGTTTCACAACATCAGCCTGGTGCTCGCTCATGGGTCCTAGCTGGTTTTGAAACTTTTACAAAGATTTGTTTTAATTTTATAAAATCTATACAGGACATCCATACAGCGTTTATTATTATTATTATTTTTTTCTCATTATGATATTAATGTTTTAAGCATTAGCTGCTGATCTAACCAAATAAATAGTCTTGAGAAAAATATTATAATGAACAGTTGCAAAAATACAAAGTATTCTTTTTAGAGAGGCTTTCTTCAATAGGAAAAATAAGATATTAACTTCAGTGAAGCAGCATGTCATTTGATTGGCCTTGGTGTCATGGAGAGCATCGGTGATACACTGTATGACCAAAAGTATGTGGACACCCCTTCAAAGTTTTGGATTTGGCGACCTCAGCCTCACCCATTGCTGACAGGTGTATAAAATCTAGCTCACAGCCATGCAATCTCCATAGAAAAACATTGGCAGTAGAATAGCATATAGAATATATATAGTCATATTTTCCACTTCACAATAAGAGCACTTACAGTCGATTGGGGGCAGAAAAACTAATTTTTTTTGAAAGGTAGCAGAGCTCATTGACTTTCAAAGTGGCACCATCTTAGTTTCCAGAATAGAAGCAAAATTTCTGCCTTGCTACAGCTGACCCAGTCAACTGCAGAATTCAGGAGCATGTATCACAGAAAAATTCTGTCCTCGGCTCCAAACAGCCTCTGGAATCAACATCAGCACAAGAACTGTTCGTCGGGAGCTTCAAGAAATGGGTTAACATGGCCAGTCATCTGCACACAAGTCTAAGATGCCCAATGCCAAGTGTCGTGCTAAGCATCAGCTGGAGTGGTATAAAGCTCGCCACCATTGGACTCTGTTATAACAGGAAAGGGGGGGGCAACTTCATGGAAAGGCCAATGATTTTGGCGTAAGATGTTAGACAAGCAGGTGTCCATATACTTTTGGCCATGTAGTGTACCTCCCTCAGTATTTTGGCACTTGTAACTTGTTTCTGACTCCTCATTGTTGGCCGGAATATGCTTTTTCCCTGACTGGAATGTGATGGGAGCAAAAGATCAGTTCACAACTGAGAACATGATGGTTCTACGAAGAGCAGTGTGGAAGGGCACAAGGCAAGAGCAGATGTAGAAGAATTGTATTGTGAAATGCTAAAATACCAAATGGCTAAAATACCGAAAGTAGCATGCTTAAAATTGTCTATTGCAAACAGCAGACAGAGGTCGCCATCTCAACTTCATGTGAATTGTCTAAAACAGTCTATCCATTTAAAATAGAACCACTAGAAGTGACCACTAAGGGCATTATCATGGGTTGTATGCCAAACTGGCCCAGGAGTAATTCATTGTTTTCAATGTTTATATACACGTAGTATACCTAAATATGTCTGGAATTTAATTAGCAGGGTTTGCTATACAGTGACTAAAAAAATATATATGTATATCATCTTAGAGTACCATGCACACAAAGTACTCTGGAGCAGGAATCGGCACAATCAGCCAAAATCTCAGCTGAGATTAAAATAGAAGCCACGCCATAAGAATGGTGGGATTTGTAAAGATCTAAAGCATGTTATTCAGAATGATTATCCCCAGAATTTCTCCCTGGATGTCATAGCTTAATTATTTCTTCCACTAATAGTTGGGGGCTTTATCCGCCTGTGAAAAAGTCATTCACAGTTTACAGCCAAAGTATAATTCGTGTGCCCTATTTTTTCACTATAAGTGTGTTACGGACACCAGTCCTGCAGTGTATTTGCTGCAGTGCAGACTATGCAGACAAGAAGCAACCGAGTGAAGAGAGCTGGCACAGTGCATATGTGTCATTCTCTAGTGGAATCTTAGAACCAGGCGTGTGTTGTACCAGGCAGAGAAGTAAAAGGTATACTGCAGACACGTCTGCAGGCTGAAATCCCTAGGTTCCTAAGGATTGGCATAGAACAGTTTATCATAATTTATTTAATTATTTATGTATTTCGTTAGTTGCTCAGAAATTCTCAGCACTTTCTCTATTTTTTACACAGTTTCTTAATTACATCAAAACTGTGGGCCATTTGTTAATAGCGGCACAAAATACTATAGATTCCAAATCAATCATGGTTTGCTGTGTTGAAAGTAAATGCATCACCCTGGTGATGGATCTGTAATTATAACAGAAGGACAGATTTTCCCAAATACTGGACTCTCAGACATTCCTTAGCACCATTTGCTAATTTTCTTATTAACATTCCTCAATATCATGTGTACTTCCCATTCGTCCAGCACTCCTGATCACCATTTATACCCCTTACACCCCATCAATCCATGCAAAGTCTTGTTTTGTTTTGTTTTTAAATTAATTTTCAATGCTGATTGTTTGGACCAACAATCTGTTTGGCAAACAAAAGTTTGCTGATTCCTGTTTTGCACTTTCTTGTACTGTTCCCAAGTTACCGACTCTTGCCTGCCCTTTCAACGCCGGCTTCTGGATTTACCCGTTTTTAATGCCTGACTATTGCCTGCCTTGGCAACAATTCCTGCTTAGCCCTCCTTGTTATTGGTCGCCTTGCAAAAAAGTCCTGCCGCTGGGTTCACCTTTCAGTAATGAAGTTGGAACATTCACTAAAAGCCTTGTGATAACTGTATAAAAACACGTTCCTTAATTTTTCTGGTCATTCGCTCATTTCTTTTGGTTTTGTCAGCTTTCTCTAAATATTCATCATTTAAATTAATGATCAACATAACCAATAATAACTTGCTCTCAGCTTGTGGTTACAAGCAATGTTAACCATGTTCCTCCAATAAATTAGGTTCAACTTTTCCACAAAGTGCTATAAAATCAAAGTGAAATGGGCCATTGATGAGTACAGGCGCTATAGGCGATTGTGAACAAGAAGAAAAGAAAAGAAATGCTACCGATGTTAATAATACAAAAAAATAAATTAAAAAGTTAATTTGATCTAACGCAAGCACTGGTTGTCTTGCTTTAGAAATTGTTCCCTTCTCTTGCACCACCTGGAAAGCTGTAATTATAATCAATTCCCAAATGACTTTTCTTCTTATTCTGCTACTCTCTCCTCTAAATAGCTAACTTTAATCCATTTTATTCTTTAGTCTCTGTTTCACATCTGTATTTCTGTTGGTCACTCCATTCCAAGAAACAAACGCTTATCTCAACGTCAGTACAGGCACCAGGGTGACGCATTCCCTTTAACACAGCGAAGTATGAATGATTTTGAAAATAATGTTCCAAGATTAACTCCTGTTACTGATATGAAATATGCAGCACTAATAGACCTTTTGATATACTCTTTTTACATACTCAAATTGTGTCCCACAAAATTGTCCTCTCTTCCATGGTGGAAATCTTATTTTATGTTTTTGAAACATTATTCGTGCTGTTTAACAAATCAGAAATACTTTATTTAAAGTAGACTTGCTTATTAGCTGTACGTTGTAACCTGTACCGAGCTGTATATTATCGTGTTTCCTTTAGGCATATTGATGGACACAAAAGACTATTGAGGATCCAGCAGAAGCAGTGAGGGAGTTTGTGTCGAGAATGCTCTTCTTCTGTGACACACTGTGGCCAACCTCTTTAGGTTCTCATGTCTACAAAATAAGTACACAACAGGAAATTACATTAAGTAAACATGGACTTGTTAGAGT
This sequence comes from Hiodon alosoides, assembly GCA_025775065.1. Classification (NCBI taxonomy): domain Eukaryota; kingdom Metazoa; phylum Chordata; class Actinopteri; order Hiodontiformes; family Hiodontidae; genus Hiodon; species Hiodon alosoides. The sequence goes on along the minus strand of JAOYSI010073926.1, from coordinate 10,638 downwards.
TTTTAAGCTAGCCCCTATCTAACCTGGCCTGTCGGCCTTACCCTACCCAGGCACACAAAACACACAAAAACTGTATTATACCCAGAGCCAGGCGGCCCTATACGCTCACTATGCAAGTTGTGTAGGGCCCCGCAAATTACACAAGGGCCCCGCCTTCCCCTCGCAAATGGTTTACATGGCTCACGGGTCAGGTAGGAGGGCCCCTTAGCAGAATTTAGCTTAGGGCCCCAGGGATGTCAGAACCAGCTCTGATTATACCTCTTTCACCCCTTGTAGTGGTCACATATGCCTGTCATCCAAGATCAGACATATCAAACCAGCGCCGGCTGTGCTGCAGACAGTCAAACTCCTCTTTTTCATCCAATAGGAGCTGAGGGTTTATGTTCATCTGGGCTGGAGGTACAGAGGCTTGTCCTCAACTTTTCCCTTTCCACCCATATACCTCTTAGGAGTTGTCAATTCTGTGATTCTGCTGGGTAGGTCTGGAAGCACTCTTGCTCTTTCCTCTAAAAGATAAACATTGCATCATCTGAGGATGCAATTCAATTGATTTTTTTACCTCTCTTCTATTGTTAGATGTCCTTTTCTTTTTGCATATTTCACTGTCAGCTTTCTGTAAAGACATCCTCCTCTGTACAAGGTTAATAACCCAGCACCAAGAAAGGAGCTAGCTGAGAGGAGTTGTCAAGAACCGCAATCACAAAGCATCACACAGAATGTCTTGGCTGAAATGGATATTTGGCCATTTCAATGTGCTGACAGAAGCTATTTGTGTTCTTGTAAATCAGTCGTTCCACTTTTCTGTTTGTTTTGGCAAGTACATTTACTACGAAATTTCCCTTGTCAAATATCTGAAGATTTATATATCCAAAGAAAGCACATTGTGTATATACATTGTTAGATAAGAATGTAAGCAATATTAAGCTTTTTATTTGTTTTGTTTTCACAAGGGTGATGGTATCATTGATGGTATTGCAGGAGGGCACAACCCTGTCTCTAAATTGTAGGGTACTAAGTGTTCTGGGCTTATCTTGGTTCATTCAGTGTAGTAACTGGAAAAATTAGGGTGGAACAGAAACCAGAAGTAACACTAACTCACCACTTGCACTCTGGGGTGTTATGGGATGGGGGCACGTGGTAGTAATATACACATGTTACTGTTGAAAGGTTAAACCTGTGTCCACATCCAGAACACCTGTGTACCCACACACAAAAAACATACAAACACACGCCTACCACAGTAAAATATCTGAGTGCCTAATTAGTTGACACATAGGCCTCTGTAAGCTAATTTAGTGAAGCCCGCTGCAGCAGTTAATGTAAAAAGCCAGAGTTGCTCTCTTTTCACAATATCCTGCCCTTAATCACAAAGCTCACCTGGTTAGCTATAAACACAATAAATGTGCGTGAAAGGCTTCCAGTAAAAATAGTAAGTAAGGAATATAACTAAGTAGAGCTAGGATTAGTGGTAAGAAGTAACAATTGCCAGACTCAGTATTTATATCATTTAAGAGGATGTTGATAAACATTTGAACTGCTCACGTTTAAGGAGTGCTGGTCTTATATGGTCTTGCACATTCTTGCAATAAAATGAGTGAAGAAAGGCTGCTTGGCAGGCTGAACCATTAGTACAGACTGGTTAACTGCATTAGTTGCTTTTAGTAAGTATCTTTAAAAGGCCCCTGGATGATTCAGAGTATGCGTGTGAATTTTTTGTTTTTATTATTATTTTTATATAGAGACTACCTTGATTTCTGGTAAATAACGACGCGTTGATGGACTACACCTTTTGCTCACACGTCTGTACACGTTTTGTACGTTTGACTTGTAATAAAAGTGACCTCTGGTGTTTTTTTGTCTTTTTGCAAAAAAAATCTGAAACTTATTGTTTTGTCTCATTTTTTTATAGAAAAAAAATAGTACAGCAGAAAATAAAAGCCTGTGGAATTTATACCTAGAAAAAATGTCAGGAAGCATCCTATGACTTCTATTCTATTTAACTATATTAACCGGCTTGAGTCTGTTAGATTTCTCTATTCCTCTATTTGAAATGAGTATTTCTGAAGATAATTTACTGAAAACCTGCCAAAAATCCCTTCCTCAAAGATGAAGATCAAACCGGAACAAGAAAAATTTCTAGCAGACAGCATAATCAGTGATGCCAAATATGACTGGAAAACAGGGTAAGTACAGCGATTTTTTAAATGTGAAAATCCTGGTCTTTCTCCAAAACTTTATTTTCACATAGCTAAATCCCGTCTCTCTTTTTGTATCGACATGCACTATTTTTGAGAGGTGAGAAATGCAAAGGGTCCGCTTTTGCCTTTGTGGAACGTTGCAGACACAAAAAGCCCGACTATGCCTACTTTTTCTCCAGGGAAACTACTGCTGCCAAATTTATTAAGACTGGTTTTACTCAGAGTAATCAGGCTACAGTTGAATGATCCACTGTGGATGAACCGAAGCAGCGTGGTTGGACAACGTTGAATCCTGGATTCTGCATTTAGCAGTGTAAAGCATAATGATATGCAATTGGTTTTGTCACGGAGAGCCCACATGATTACTTCACCAGGATACCTGCTCCCAATGGGCCACATAGGGCGTTGGTTTTTGCCAGTTTGCCATTTTCCAACCTCTTAAAATTCCTCAGGAGGATCCTTCATCCACCAATCACTGAGCACCCCTATTTTTAGCTCCAGCTTTCTCCACCATTTCCTGTCTTTGAGCCAGACGGCCTGCCGTCTCGCTCTTCTCACCTGGCCTGCTCCCACGTTCAGCCTGGAGCTCTCCATCCCCCCACCGGATAGTTTCCTAGTTCCACAACAGTAACAATCAAAGTAGTACCAATAATCAACTGGCAGATTAGATTATACATCACACAAGATGCATTCCTATATAATACAAAGTTCCATGAAAAGAAAAAAAGAGATTAAATACCATTTGAATACAAACAAAAATGACTAAACAGTACTTTTTGTACAACTTGTTTTAAACCACACAGCTTGAGTTACAAAATATATAGGAAATTACATGTAATTTCAAGTAAGTATAAGGGTATAAAACAAATAATTTTGGGTAAAAAATAACCATAAATGTCCCATCAGTTAAATAGCTGAACATGATTAAAAACTAGTCTGATTCAAGGAATGTATGGTCTTATGGTGCATAGCTGATACATGGAGGTAAAAAGGTCAATGATGTAATCAGGAACTAACTCATGTCTTGCTTTAAATGTAATTAAAATAAATTACATTTAAAACTTTTCTGGAATATACCAGGATGGCTGTGAAATACAATCACTTACCTGTCTTGGTTAAAAGCTAAGCTGCATTGGCCAAGATATGTATACTGCAAATTACAATAGTCTAGATCGTAATAAATTAAGCAATGACTTTCTCGGTATTAAGAAATTATAGAATTGGCCTGATCTTTCTGGTAGTAGCAAGATTGTCAAATATTTGACATGCAGCTCAAAAATAACTATAGTATATGTAAATTATTCCATAATTTCAAGATTAGCTTTTTTATTGGAACTTCAACACTCACCGTTTCAGACTAACCGGTTACGTCAGTCTATCAGAATAGAATAATGATCAGTGTAAAAAAAGTGAACTAAGGTTCATGCAGTTCTTTGACGAGACGATAATGCGCTCGACTTGGAGGAGCCCCTACAGTAGAAATGTGGTGTAGCAAGCATTGGGCCTCCAAGAGTCCCTTTCGGGGACCATGAACACCCGTGCCCATTTTTCATCAAGGCCACCAACTGTGTTTGCTGTTTCCCTTCTAGGCTGTCCACTTTGGGCAGTTCCAAAGGGCAGTCCTCACTCCCACCAGTGCCTGGAAGCAGCCTTCTTTCTGCCAAACACTTGACCTGGGTCAATCCACAAAACACCCACAGGGGTTACCAGCAGGGTGGCTCATTCTAGTCAATTCCTTCCACTCAGCAGAATATTTTGGTGGGGGCACGCAAATCATTACCGTTACGATGTTCTCTAACCAAATCGGGCCTGAGGCACTCGTCCTTCACAACCACTACTCACTTCTGTGGAAGACTTACCCTGCCTGAGACTGTTGGACTGCTTAGCCCACAAAAGGAAATCTGCTGCCCATTCATGGCCCTCAAGATCAGCCATTCTCATCTTCTTGTACCTGTTTGTGGGGCGTCCCCATAACAGGGGCAGAGGGCCCAGAGATGTCTCAGGCATCGGAATCTTCTTGCGTAGATCCTCAAGCTCGAAAGTCTATAGCCTTTACTTCAAAATTAGGAGGCTCTATGGGAACAGATGCAGAGACACGGAAAGCTAACAACCTACCCTCCTTTTGGTCTTGGTCCAGCTCCCAGGCTTCCAAGCTCACCGGCTTGAAGTTTATCAGAGGAATTTGTTGCATCAGTTCCCCCTGCTGGTCCACAGGCTCGGCAAGGCAAAAACCTCCTAAGGTGCAGTTGGTGGGCGTCCAGCACCTCCTGCCACTTCTTAAAGAACTGGAAAGACTTCGCTCTTACCACTGGCAGAGAAATCTTTTCATTATACAGGGCCTCGAGATCTTTCTGTAAAACTGTGATAGAGGTTTTTCAGTCAGTAGCAGGTCTTCTCTTTTGACTTTCCCTTCAAGTTCCACCGGGAAGAAGTCCATATTTTGTCCCTACTTGACCCCCTGAGCCACATTGCATTCACCTAGCTCGACCTGGCCCAAAGGTTAAAGAATCCCTGGAGCACAAAAAAACAGGACATCATTATGTTTGTAACCAGGCCAGCTCCTGGAGCTTTTGCTCAGGTTTGGTTACTTTGCCCTTGTTTTTCCACATCTCTCTACAAGGGCTGGTAAATACCTTTAGATCCTGCCTATTTACACCTAATTTTGGGATTCATAAAACCATACAGGTAAGTACACAGGTGAACATATTTGTGTATACCATATCAGCTGTATAGTGATGCTACTCTCTTTCTCCGTTCCCTAGCTCCAGTACCCCAGTCATGGCATGCCTCCGGCTTACAGCCAGCGACGTCCAACTCCACCACACAGCAAACAAATGCACTACAAAAAGGGAAGAGAATTTTTTTTAAAATGGTGAGTATACACAAGAAAACTTACCGACAGCACTGCCCATATTAAATAAAAAAGGGACGCCACTTACAGATGTGAATCTAATTTCCCACCTAACTCAGCTGGATGTCCTGAATTAGATCCACATGTGGATACAGTAGGAAGGGGGATTAAGCACCCAGCTAACGGCATGCAATAAACTTAAGGAATAGCGGCCACAGAAGACACTAACACACAAGAGACATGAAAATAACAAAAGCCTGTGTCTCTGCCAATGGTGTCACAGAAAGGCAGAGAACATGGGGGGAATGCTACGCAAACACAACGGAGGGCTTGGCGCACAATGAGGGAGACTTCTTGCACGTTTCATTGCTACTCTCCTACAGATCTTTCCAATGTCATCAGGCTGTCATTAAACAGGTAAGGAAACTAAGCCCACAGCCATGCCTAACCTAGCACACTGACATGGAACACAAGTTAAGGTAAGGAAAGCGTTCTTAATCTTACTGTGAGAAGACCAACTCTATGTGTTGTGTCCTCACAGTCAGCAGGGCTGCTGTCCAATGTTCTTGTCCCTGTTGCCGTCTAGCATCTGGACCCTGTCATTGTCTAGTTTACCTCAGCTTGGAGACCCTGGTCGTCTTCCGTCCGTTGCACTCTGTGATTCACTTCTTGAACTCCTTGCCAAATGCAAAACAAAGACATGGAGCATCCGGCCCACAAAAACAAAAATAAGTAAACCAACTCAAAACTTGCGAACCTAAAGTGAAGCCTGCATTGACTCTACCAGCTCATCTCCAGGTTTCTTTCTCCCCGGCTTCCTTTTAAGCCACTTGACCTGGGCTACAGAAGATAGTGAGAGACAACAAAAACTCAAAAATATTTGTCTGCCCATTAGCCCTATCCTTCCTTCCAGATTTTTTAAAAAGAAACTGAAATAGGCGTGTGTTCCTTTAGTATGTCTGTGAATAGTTTTTGGTTTTATTTGTACGGAAACAAGGTGCAACGAAAGAAATGACCAACTGCAAGAAGATTTCTTGTTACTCACAAGATGCAATCTTCTATTTACTTAGTGCAGAGGGAAATGTATATTAATTTCCTAGACTGGTTCAAATTAGCCGAAAAGCCTGCAATTAATAGGGGTAAGTATTCAGTTACTGTTTCTTCCATATGTAATCATACCGGTTAAATGTACCAAAACAGATCCATATAATGCTTCTGGAACTTTCTAGAAGCTATCTTTGGGTCTTTGTTCCCAGGGCCAGCCCTGACCAATTTGATGCCCTAGGCAAGATTTTAGCTGGTGCCCCTTGCATCACAGCCAATTCCACCACCGATCATTGTGTTCATACACTCCCACAGAAACTGCATAGCTTTATGTTTTTGAGATTTTCTTTATTTTAGAAACAAAAAACACCCACAAAATAAAAACAGTATTAAAGAAACAAGTGACATAAAACGAATTATAAATACAATAAGATTGCATGAAAAAAACTATATTACAGAAACCTTACTGCAATATGCATAATGTAGCATTGTTCTACAGCCTTACTTGCCTTGCCTTTCTTGCAGCAAAGTAATCTATGATATTATCATAAGACAGCTGTTATGAGACCACATGATTTATACTAATGATGGAAAGTCAACTGAGCTTAGAGAAGCTCCTTCAGCAGCAGCCACTGTAACAGGAAGCATGAGCTACCCACATATTGGATGGCCAATATGAAAAAACAGAAGTCTAACTATGTGATCGGGGGCGGGGTGACGCTGCGGGCAACGCAGAAAATATGGCCTACTGTAGTTATGTTGTTGTGGGGGCTTCCGCTTTTTTGTAATATTTTTGATTAATAGTTTTAATATTAATAAAAAGTAAAACATTACTTTAAGTATTACTAAAAAATAGTAAAAGTAAAAAATAAAACTCTTCACCTCTAGCATTTGCATATTGCACCTATGCCACTGGCCGGCCCTGTTTGTTCCCATGGTGTATATGCACATCTACTACCATGGTAGAGGTCAGTGAACTCCCAGAAAAGTAGAAACAAAGAGTAATGGATAACTCTTTAGGTAATGGAAAGTTAGGTAATGAGTGTAAAATAATTCATATGAATCTACCATTTTTAACTATTCATATAGTTCCTCCTCTGTACATATAGTTCCTCCTCTGTACTTTATGTGTCCATCATAAAGACGTTTCTGGCCACGGGGACAGCTACCTTGCCAGGATGAGGAAGCTAGAGAATATTTCCACCTCTTGACTTAAGAAAAAGGATTTGTGAGGCAACCACAAATCCAAGACTAAAAGTAGGAGATCTCTGCTTTATCCACCTGGTATCCTCAGGATACAACATCTTCAAAACAGCCATTTAAAACAAATGGTTGTGGCACTCAGTTGTGGGCCACACCCTTAAGCCCAGGGGAACTCCCTGAAAAGGATGATGGACAGACAAGCTGGGGGGCACACACCCTGTAAAAGTACCTCGTTGTGAGTATGGTTCCACTGATGGTAAGTCTACTCAGGTGCCAAGAATCAAAGGACTCAGCCGATCTGGGAGTGTTGAGACAGAAAAGTCTGGTTTGGTGCTGGGCAAAGTTTCTGATAGGCCAATCTTTTGAAGATAAATGTTTAAACTGTTTGTTAGTTGTTATTTACCCTGAAAGGGAGGTTTTGATTGCCAACATTTTGTAGTGTTTGTTAAAATAAGTTTGTTAAAATATGAAAGGACCACTCCTCTCCCTGTCTCTTCCTTCTCTGGATCGGGTACGCCCAGGTGTGCTACAATGGTTTTCAACAGCAAGGGAGAAATCTGCATGGAGAACAACTGAGGTGTTAGCTGAGAAATCATAATGCTCACTGTGAAATATGGAGTTTGGTCTTTTTTGCTTTGGAGATTCTTTACATCTGCCTGTACTGGTGCCCTTTATTAGAGTCGAGGGAAGTATGTACTCAAGATTGCATCAGAACATTCCATGCACAACTCTTGTAGACTCTGTTAGGAAGGCTGAAACTGTGTAGAAAGTTGACGTTCCAGCATGAGAACAATCCCAAGCATATATAAAAAATCTACAAAGAAATGCTTTAGTGAACTTAAAGTCAGTGTTGATCAAATGTTTGAACTAAAGAAAACAAAAGAAGGGTATAGATATCTGGTGGAACTGGATGAATAATTTCTGGAATAATTGCAAAAATCCCTAATGAAACGTGCCACAACCTGTTAATATCCTAGAGGAAGCATCTTCTCAGTATAATCACAGAAAAACATGGAGATTTAAGGTATTTATTGCTGTAGTGTGAATGTTTTTGGTGTTGGAATTTTTAAGTATCAGACCAGTCTGTGGGGAAACATATCACTGTAACACTGTAACTCTGCTGACAGTAAAAAATATTCATCCAGTAACAGCATTAACTTATTCTCTGTGGTGGAGACACCTATCTTCAGGGACAAGCGTGCCACTAGTCAAAAAGGATTTGCTATTTGTTATGATTAAGATGATTACACACTGAAAAGCCATCTAGGTTACACACAAGTTGCAAATAATAATGTATTGTAGCGTTTTCTCGGAGTGCTACTACTCTGCTAGGTTCAAGCATAGAGTCAGACACCACTTTAACAAGAAGACGTGCTCTTTATTTTGCGCATGCGCTTACGACCGTCTTGACAAAGACAGGGCTGGCAGCAGAAAGAACTAACTAACACACATGAATACACAGAGGGTCCCCACACGCACAGTTAAACAAGCCCACGGTGAGGGACCCAACCCACAACCACAAAGACACCAGTAGTTACAGTTACCAAAACTAAACTACTACACAACACATTAAAGAAAGGACGAAACATTAAGACACATTATTAACGCTATTTACAGTTCGGGAGCTAGGTTTCCCAGCAGCCCCTTCGGGGATGGCTAAAGCCCATAGGGGGGGGAAACGCTGCCTGTCATCCCCGTTACACAGCCCCCTCCTCAGGGCCGACCGGCCCGGCGGCCTCAAACAGTTCTGTAAGGCTGCAGGTTTAGTCCGCCAACCGAGGCGGGGGCCGTCGCCGCCGGCCAGGGTGGCGTGTTCCCCTGGTTTCGCCTCCGGGTCTCTCCTCGCCGGCAGAAGAAGGGATCGGCGAGCTTGGCAGGGGGTCAGGCAGTCCTGATGCAGCTTTTGCTGGGCCCCCACGTTGGTGAGGTGGGTGCGGGCGAAGGCGTGTGCCCGACACACGTCACAGGTCTTGCACAGATGCACTGCGTCCCGGTGGCACTGGCCCCAGTAGAAGCGCTCACGGAGCCGCCGCAGGGTCTTGGCTATCCCAACGTGACCCGTGCCTGGCCGGCCATGCACCACCAGCAGCACGCTAGCTCGTCTGGTGGGACCACCAGCTGCCACCTCAACTCACCGCTCGCTGGGACACGCCATCCCTTGTGCAGGACCCCTTCGCTGACTTCCAGGGTGTCCCACGCCGCACAAAGGGTTTGGCTCCGCGGGGGTGAGGGGCGAGTACGGCCCGGTCCGGTCGATGCCCTTCCTCCACCCACTGCAGGACCGGTCCGATCTCCGGGTCTTCGGTCTGCAGGCGGGCCAGCTTCCCCGGTGGCATCTCCAGCCTCTAGGCTGGTGAGGAAGTCCAACCCCAGGATACAGGCTTCGCGGATCGGGGCCAGCCAGAAGCGATGTCGAAACCGCCGGCCCCCGACTTGCGGTCTGTACCTCTCCTGCCATATAGAGGGGCAGACTTTTTGGGCCCTGAACGACTCCGGGTCCACAGTCTCTCTCCTCCGCCCCGGGGTTTTCACCATCCCTGCAGCGAAGCGGGGGGCTACAACACTTACGCTCCAGACCGTGACGGGAGAGAAGGCACAGACTCAGGGGAGTAGCCAGCTGTGGGTGGAAGTCGGGGGCCGGCGGTTTCGACATCGCTTCTGGCTGGCCCCGATCCGCGAAGCCTGTATCCTGGGGTTGGACTTCCTCACCAGCCTAGAGGCGCGGCTAGACTTTTGTCCACCGCGGCTCTCCTTCCCCGGCGGCAGCATACCCCTCCTCGCTAAAGGTGGCGACGAGGGGGCCTCCCGGCGCGTCACCACGGATGTGGCGGTGGGGGCTCGACACCGGAGGCGGCGACGAAAGCAGCCTCCCAAGAGTCGGCCAATGGCCCCCGGTCTGGAGATGCCACTGACGGTCGCTGCTGCCGCTCCGCTGGGGTCTCAGGGTCTGGAGCTGCCCCCTGCCGGCAGTCGTCCCCGGCTGCCGTCATCCATCCAGCGTAGATCACCGCTGGTCCAGGGGTGGTGCTCCTCCTGCAGGCTAAGGGAGGCAGTTCTCTTTTCCAACTCCTCCAGCTTCACCTGCAGTTTCTCCCACTGCCTCGAGGCGGGGTCTTCTCGTTTCAGTGTCAAGTCCATGCTTCCCGGTCCTGACACCAATGTAGCGTTTTCTCGGAGTGCTACTACTCTGCTAGGTTCAAGCATAGAGTCAGACACCGCTTTAACAAGAAGACGTGCTCTTTATTTCGCGCATGCGCTTATGACCGTCTTGACAAAGACAGGGCTGGCAGCGGAAAGAACTAACTAACACACATGAATACACAGAGGGTCCCCACACGCACA
>JAOYSI010073925.1:6144-19229 GCA_025775065.1 Hiodon alosoides | reverse complement strand
CCCCCCCCCCCCCCCCCCCCCCCCCCCCCCCCCCCCCCCCCCCCCCCCCCCCCCGGGATTGGCTGTAATAACACGACCATGTTCCAGTGTCTTGTAATGGCATCATTAAAACACCCGGTCAATAGAGGCCTCCGATTAGTGAGGGTGACAGGCGAGCTCTGTGGCTGTGCGTGGTGACAGGAGACGGGGGGGGAGGGCTGTGTGAGACTGCGTTGGAATGGCCCACTACAGATCGTCCCCCAGTGTGTCTGCCCACTTCCGTTACGTGGACAGGGGAGTCTGGCCAACAAAGGGGCTGTATTTCACTTTAACACCCTTCCCATAAGGCCCATAACTCTGCGAAGGCAGAATCTGTTTTGGCACTGCCAGCTGTGGAAACCGCGGGAGCGTGCTTCTCACCTGGTCCAGTTAGAACACAGGGATTGGGTCGCTCAGCAGCGTGGCACAGAAGAACATCTCCTAAGCCGGCCTGCTCCACCCCTGGAGAAGTCTGGCCAGGGGCCCTTTTGGCTTTATCTACTTTGGGTCGCGCCGCTGCTGAACTGGAGAACCTTCCAAAAACCTCACTATCAAGGGCCACGGGCTTGGGGGTCCTGCCTGACAATGGCAGTATTAAACACCACAAATTCCCCCAGCAGTGACTCATGGGTGGAAGATAGCATCACCCACCGTCCTCCGCCTGGCAGCTTGGCCTTATGGAGCGCAGTGCCATAAAGGCCCATTGTGGAGCAGGGCGGCCTCCGCCAGTGGGAGATGCTGCCTGGACAGGGGGTTCTTTGTGACCACAGCGTGAGGCAGGAGCGCTCACTGGCCAGGGCAGACTCTGGCTGTAGGAGTGATTGAGGCATCGCAACGCCACCAATGTCTTTCCACGGGCCCCTCTGAATAGGGCCCGACCTGACCTGGCTTTGGAGAGTTGTGTGGGACTTGTCTGTGCTTTGCGTGTGTTAGCGCTCTATGCAATAGCGGTTGGCGCTCGCGATGTTCGCAATAGCGTTTCGCGCTCTTCGCAATAGCATTCGCGCTCACGCTCTTCGCAATAGCGTTGGCGTTGGCGGTACCTCTTTGTACCGCTCCAGCTCCTGCACGAAGGTGCGCTCGTGGAACAGGGTCTGCAGCCGCTCCTGGGCGTAGTTGTGGCAGAGCTCCTCGAAGGTGGCTCCACGCTCCCGTTTGCTCAGTCGAGGGTTCTGGAAGCCCGGCGTGTCCACTATCAGCAAGGAGCAAAGCGAGTGCTGGCTGGACTTCAGAGCCCTGAGAAAAATCCCCCCAATGAGAGTTAGACAAGGAGAGCGCTGGACTTCAGAGCCCTGAGAAAAATCCCCCCAATGAGAGCGCTGGACTTCAGAGCCCTGAGAAAAATCCCCCCAATGAGAGTTAGACAAGGAGAGCGCTGGACTTCGGAGCAGGGAGGAAATAACACAAAGACAGTTAGAAAAGCCAGGAAAGAGAAAAATCTGACATGTCTAATACTGGTATAATCCTTGGGGACACCTGATAAAAAACCTTATCTGACAGTTGACACCAAAATAAGATAAACCATAAAACAGGGAAGACAATTTAGAAGACATAGAAGTTTGTGCTGTAAAGGAAAAGTGATGACACTGGCAGGTTTTCCAGACACCAGGGAGTCCTGGTTTATAAATCACATGCAGGAGAAGTACGTGAAAACAGAAACGGCAGGCGGAAGAGCGGATCTGGCGGGTGACCTCGTTGAGGACTGACCGGTTGACGAGGGAGATGACCAGGGTGAAGAGCTCGGAGTACAGGCCTGACGCCATAGCCTCCAGACACTCCAGGGCCGTGATCTTGGGTCCTGACCGGGGGACGGGGACAAACGCAGTCATTTAGTCACGTTGCTTTCAGGGCCCGGAGAGAGCAGCACCGAAGCCATCACTCCGTACGAAAGAACGCGACGTTTCCGCGAGGAGTGTCAGAACGAGACCCACCTGAGCCGTCCCCGGGACCCGCATCGTCCGGCCCCTGTCGGAAGGAGGTGGACCTCTGGAGGGTGGCCTTGGGCTGGTGTTTGAAGATGGAGGAGGAGAGCTCTTCCAGAGTGCAGCCCAGAAGGTAGGCCGCCTTCTGAGCCCACTCGTGACGGGCAAACTGCTTGCGACCAGCTGTGTAAACCGACACAGAAACCCGGTCAGCGCTTACACAGAACCAGCATATCCAAAAGTAGAGAGGTGCCCAATATGGAACAGAGAGGACACAAAGGCAACTGGCTATTTTAAAACCTCATTAACATTTAGTTAAGCTCAGTTAAGTTAGTTAAGCTCAGACTTGGCATTAAACGTTTTATTGACTCTCTCAGGTTAGCATGTCCGGCGTGGCCGTGACTAACAGCTAAAGAGGCAATTACACACAGAGACAGAGATAGGGGCAGGGTGCTACATTCTCCTCTAAATGAAAGGTGTGCCAGAAGTTTCCGTCCACTCAAAATGAGTCGGGGGACAGACACGGGATTCCGTTAAGTGAGCTCTCATTTCTCTCCGGCTTCCAACGAGAAGAAATGAAATGAAAAGAAATAACACAGGCAATCGGAGTGGGCTATAAACAACTCCATTCACTCAGATCCTCCAGCTTCATCGTGGCTACAGGACAGGTACAGGCCTCATCACGACAGAAATAAAACACTTCATTTTGAATAAAAACACTTCAGAAGAAAACAAAACAAGGAAAAAAACGCAAATGACATAACATCAGGTAACGACGACAGGACTTTTATTTGATTTTTAGTATTTGAATAACAGAAGGAAAAATGTTTTACCTTCCTCTGCCTCTGCATTGTAACGGAGCAGCATGCAACATGCAATAGAGAGAGTTAGGTTAGCTCGAGAACACCGTATCCGTCATCAAACCCCACCTCAACACGCACAGGGCACGCATTTCCACAGGTGGCAAAACTTCATGCTCGGTAAACGCTGGTGCAACCAGGCCCGCGGGAGCCACGGAAGAGATGCGTGGCGGCTCGGAAGTTCATTAGCATCGTCTCTACACACAGAGCCGAGGATTTAAGTGATTGGTTGATGGTGCGATGTTCAGTGCAGCCCACAAATTCTCGCCATCTTCACTTCGTTAGATTTAGAGGGCCTTTTAACTGGTATTGAACCGAGGGCTGAACTGTCTGCAGTAAATACTCATTTCATCTCCCCTCAGCCATCTACTATCAAAACGTGGAATGGAAGGTCAATGTTGCCCCCTGCTGGTGAAGCTATGCAGCACGCAACCATGGTCAAAACTATTCTAAAAAAGCTCCTCGGTTAATGATTGGGTTCAGAGATAATTGCACACTAAGTTTCACAACGTAAACAAATCTCATTCCATTCAAACAGGGTAGAGAGTTAAGCCATTTTGCACCAGCGTAGCACACAGGATGAAGGTAAAGTTCCAAAGGAATGAGCCATTCAGTAAATGCATTTCAAACAGCTTAAATTGGACTGAAACGAGGGGAAATGGCTAAGCGTGGACTGGAGCAAAAGGAACGCTAATGCATCAGACCCTGGGGTAGGGGCGAAGTGATGACAAACGGCCCACTGCACCTCACCACACAACAGAGGATTGAGGGAATGCGTGAACGGATGCACAGGTGCATCATGGTAAACGCCCGCCAGCCCAATTCCAGGAATCAGACACAGTGATAACACGCGTGAATGTGGAAGTGTGGTGGGGGGGCACAAAACACGGCATGACACCACGGAGAAGGCGCGGTCCAGAGCCGAGAGAATAAAAACTTCATTACCGCATCCATCTATGACAGAGACTGCAGGGAGGGCAATATTAGAAGCTATGAATAAACATTCCTATTGGTGAGACATCCATCATCATTAGGACAGGAGACAAGCCTGGTCTGCACAGCGCAGAGCACCCAAACAGACCTGGGGACGCCTCCCGTTTCCCTAATAAAACGGCCTCTGTGGACGGCTTTCATAGGCTCTCCCCGCTCTGTCTACCCTCTGTCTACCCTCTGTCCGTACGTATTTCTGGACCCTCGTGACCCTGGACCCTGCTGAGTGAGAGGGTGCGCTTCTAACATGACTTACAGCCCCCGTCAACTTTTATTCAAGGATACATTCCACGTTGGCAAAAGAGTACGAGTCCACATAAAGTACAGATTTCACTTCTGCACCACAGACATCCCACGTTAAACGTTCAAAGTTAACCAAATTAGTGTTTCAACTCCCCGGATCGACATGCAGCGGGCAACAACGTAAAAACAGACATTTCTACCCTGGGTTAAAATACCCGGGGTCTTATCCCCAGAGTAGGATAAGAACGCCGATGGGAACATTGTGCATCTACTATCCCCTATATTTACATATAGATGGGTTACTGGCGACACCGCAGCGAGACCAAAAGGTCTTCTGGCACAAGCCCCCTTAAGATTCCCTATCCAGTCGGTTTTATATGCTGCGTGATTGTCTCTCTGATACCTAGCTGATTTTGGGCAGCACATGAAACCGACTGGATTGGAGCGGGGTGGTCCCTTCGCCTTGCTGACGTCGGGTGTACGTGCACGCGAGCCTGCCGCTGCCTTACCTTTGGTGGTCCCTGCAGCCCCTAGGTGGTATATAGCCCCCAAGATGAGCCACAGGGCCTTCTGCTCCTCTGCCGAGATCCCCAGCACTTTCATGGCGGCCTGCAGCTTGGTGAACTGCTGAGAAGCCTTCTGTTTGTCTTCAGGCTGCGGGTGCACAACGAGAGACAGGGGCCATGGGTGTGGTCCTTTTTCACCCAGCTAGTCTTAACCTCAGATAGCTGGGAGGACCCGTGGCGGTCATGCGCGAGGGCGCCCGCCTCTCTCCTCGCCCGCCACCAACGCAGAGAAGGCCAGCGATCGTAACCAGTTGGGTTAAATAAAGCGGCTCCTATCTAGGGCAGTTGGTTAGGTCTCTCTGAGACATAGCCAGCTGGAGTCCCACCAACCCCAGCCGGTTCAAAGCAACGTGACTCATGGGCTAGCGTGGGGGGGAAACACCACGTGAGTCACATGCGAGAGCGCGCGATCGAGGGCGTGCACGCACGGCAACACCCCAATATCTCTGCAGTTATTCTCCTACAGCTTTATCTTTTGCGTTTAGGTCTGCTGGACTAAAAAAAAAAAAAACACTCCATATCAAATCCCAGAATTCAGCCAGGTTTGTTCCATTCAGAAACATAGGTGTTTAGATGCACCTGATAACAGCCAGGTAACCCGATTTTCCCGCGTACTAACATTCATAAAACCCTCAGAGAATTACCTTGGACTGAGGCACGATTCCAAAGGCGCTGTTCTCAGCAAAATGGTTGAAATGCAACTCCGTCCTGTGGAGACAAACAAAGAGGCCGTCGGTCGACATGACAACGGGAGGTTGCGACACACAGCCTGGACCATCACTGCCATCATTTGACCAATCAACCACAGAGCTCAAACAGGACGTGCGAGGGTCAGGCTCACCTGAGGGTGCTGTCCGCTCCAGCCATCATATAGTAGAAGACATTGAAGGTGGACTCCGCTTCGGGCCGTCTGGTCACCCGCAGTTTCTCCAGCAGCATGGTCTGAGGAAAGGAGACATGAGGTCACAGCAATGCTGTTTCCAGTGTAACGCCAATTTAACACCGTCAGAACTATAGTATTCCTGTGTGTGAGGATGTGAAAGTCTACGTGAATGGTAGGAGTGTCTGCACGTGTGCGTGCGTGCGTGCGTGCGTGCGTGCGTGCGTGAGGGAGGGGGAAGGGATAGTGTATCATCAGTGCAGGTCTGCCTTACTACACCACTGAGACCTGATCCTAAACCCAATTCAGGGAAACTGCAGGTACCTGGATGGAGGCAGACGCCACCTGTCCGGCCTGGTCAAAGTCCAGCGAGACGATCTGTGAGAAGCGGCTGGCGTTGCCGTTCATGGAGGTGGCGCTGTTCCCGAAGGCCTCCAGGATGGTGTAGACCGCCTGCCACTTCTCCGCTGGGTACACAGAGGGCCGGGAGAGGGGCGGTCACGTCTACACGTCTACACGTCTACACGTCTGGCGATACACGTCTCAGACCAGCTTCGGCAGCGCTCTGGCTACCGAACTGACAGGGTGAGAGGAGATCCTACTGAGGTACTACTGTGCAGATAACGCCTCCTCACTTAATAGTACAGTTGATCAGCACTGTAGCCTTCATTAGCCAATTAAAGTTAAAGGGGGCTGAGGTTCCCTGATAAGCTGGGGCTAATTATGGGAGTGCACAACGGCGCATAATTAGGGCCTACTCATCCATCACTGGCACCCAGCGGCAGGGCCAGCACCATCGATCTGCGGCCTGAGCCTCCTGGTATCTCCTCTCCCCGCCTGGCTCTCCATTGGACCGCACTCAGCCCCGCCCCCCCGGCGTAACCGTGGAGAGATTCACGAGGACGGCTTCCACTGTGCCAGGGGCGGGAGAGCGGTGAGAGAGCGGCACAGGTGGCCCGGGCAGACCCCAGGCTGTCGGATATTAAATACTCGACGCGGCCGCATGCCTGCATGAATCACGTCTTCTTATCTTTATTTATAATGGGGAGGCTGGCACGACAGAGGGAAAAGCCTGAAGTCATAACTCACCAGCCGACTAAAGCTCTATTCACGCCGGGCTAAAGTTACCTAGATGAGCCATTACCTAGGATCTCAACAGCCTGTTAAACAACACAGGAACTTCATCTTTATGAAATGTGTGAATTAGGCGTAACTAACGAAAGGCAAAAACTTACACAAAACGGAATGTTAATTTAAGCAACCGCAGCAAATTCTTCAACGAGAAACTGTGTATACTTTGTGTATCTACAAGCTAATACGTCATCCGACGGCCCAGATGACCTCATCAAGGTTGAGCAGCACTTCAGAGAGAGACGCTCCCTACAACGCCAATGCTGTGGTTAGGTTATACGGCACATTAAATTCGGGGCCTTGAGGATGGACCCGGGGGGCCCCCCCTGGCTCACCGGAGAAGATCTTGCCGGTGCTGCCCGCGATGGAGACCAGGTACTGCACCAGGTGCTGGCCGTTGGTGGTCTTGCCACTGCCGCTCTTGCCCAGCAGCACCACGGACTGGTCCTGGCGCGTGGTGAGCAGGTTGCGGTAGGCCGTCTGGGCCACGGCGTAGATGTGCGGAGCGGCATCCTCCCGCCGGCAGCCCTTGAACATGTGCATCACCTGAACCAGGGGGAGGGGTTTGGAGAAGGTCAAGCCATCGCCAAGGAACCAGGAGTTCTACAGAACTTTCGAAACCAATAGTTGCGTAGATATGAAGAAGCTGGAGCGTTAGTTTGTTTGGCGAAGGTCAGAGCTTCGGGTCTGCAGTGGGCAGAAGTGGTGCGAAATCACTGCGCCGCGGTCCCACACACACAGCCCATATCCTCCTGCAGTATTCCATTATTCTTCTCCTTCAGCATTGCACCGAGAGAGACAAAGTTCTCCACAGTCGCCCACACAATGCTAATCACCTCGTTATACTCCTGTTTATACTCCCCCGGATAATTACTTCTGATGGATGAAACGCAGAGTGGTATGACAGCCGTCTCTCCGTCTGTGCGCGCTGCTACACAGCCGGCCTTGTAGCGTTACCCAACATTAAGAGATCAGCTGACTGAAGACGGCGCTCTGTGGCGGGACGCCCTACCTTCTCCGAGTACATGGACGGCGCACTGATGGGGTTGATGACCACCATGTTGGGGCCGGCGTGCGTGTGGATGAGGTTGCCCCCGTAACGCTGGCGCAGGGAGTGCATGACACTGGACTCGTTCAGGTAGAGGAGAGAGGCCAGGTCCTCCACCCGGTCGAACGAAGGCGGGTTAGCCTGTCAAGAGGAGAGTTCACGGGAAACAGTTATTCCGTGAAGAAGAAAGAGGAGGACATTTCATTTCATTTTGCCCATAGATAAAGACCTAAAACCTCTTAGTTCAAACTGTATGGCAAATTTTTGAATCAAATCATTTAAAAACTTAAGAGCCATCAATGAACTTGAGGCATATCAGACATGATATTAGTCGTTTCAGACCAGATTTTTTCAGGCTTCAGGTTACCTTATGACTCCATCTACTGTTCTACAATTCCCATAAGTCTCCACATTCCCTCAGCCCATCTGTGCTGGTTCGACACCATTTTCATACACGGATCAATGAGAGGCCAGATAGGTGCAGAGAACACCTGTTCCCCCATGGTACCCAATTTACTGCTCCTAAAACTACTCCCAATGCCACCAGGTCTGTCTGCATGTAGAGATTAGCGCTCCCGTACTTCCTTAGACTCGCCGTCACTGACAAACGGACCGCACCAATGTGACTGACCTTCTCCACGTCGTCCTCGTCCACGTCCAGAATAGTCCCGTCATGTTCCAGTTTGATCTTCACTTTCCCCTCCGGCAGACTGCCGACCTCCGTCTTCAGCAGCGTTGCTAAGGTGACAAAGAGGAAGGAAGTGAATGGCAGGAGTCTGCTCTGCGGTGGCTTTAGGCCACAGGCTCGTTTAAAAACCATTACCATCCAAAAGTGTGTTTATATAATCATTTACTGTTCACCGCAATTTGCAAGTGCCTGATACACTAATGCCGATCCTCAGGAACGCGCCAGGAACTGACAGCGCTAACTTCCTGGATATTGATCACCAATTAGAAGGACAGAAGAAGAATCGGCTGGTTGATATAAAGAGGTGATTAAACGGGTGGGCGGAGCTTGGGGAGTGAGAACTTGCCTAGAGAAAAGCCGTCCTTGTGGACCAGCCACACCTTCTCCGAGCCGTACCACGCCTGCTCCGCGGCGATCTGCTCCTCGGTCTTCACCTGCGGGCGAGAACAGCGGGACAGATCCTTCACCAGCCGCTGCAGTCGTTCAGGACGAAAGGCAGGCGTTGACCATGCAGGCATTCACAGGCACTGGAGGAAAAGCCCTGCACTGATCCTCTGCAGAGGCGCAACCCTTGTGCACAGCGAGGTTTAAGCTGGCCTCGTTCCATCTTGTGAGGAGTGCATTCAAGCACACGGGAAAGGGAAAAGTTCTCATTCCGGCTCATCGGTTTGCCTAGGCTGAGAACGACAGTGGGAACGACGCGACGCTGGGAACGGCGCTGGGAACGGCGCTGGGAACGGCGCTGGGAACGGCGCTGGGAACGGCGCTCCGCTGGGAACGACAGAGCAGCCCTGCCCACCAAGGAGCCCTGCCCACCAAGGAGCCCTGCCCACCAATACCGAAACACGTCTACACGACCAGCTGCCCACTGACTGCGTTAGCCGTCAACAGACTTTCTGGCACTGACGGTCTATCAGTTTACTCAGTGATTTAACAGTTTTTCGCAGACCAGATTGGGCATAATGCTAATGAGTTTTAAATCTAAATACAATTAATATGCCTGTAACACAGCAATACGGTATCATGCCCAGAACACTGTGTCACATTACTAATTGTTCTCACAGATGTGCGCTGGTCTCACACCACCCATAATGTAATGTTCCCATGTAAAATTAACAGCATTGTATCCTCTTTTGTCCAATGTGGTTGAAACAATTCCCTGCACCGTACTGCACGAGAGCGGTTTAATTGCCGTTCGGCATCAGCGGAGACGTGTGACAAACACAACCCCTCGAAGATGCGATTAAACCCAGCGCGCGTACGGGAGACAGCACGGATGGCGAAGGGAGAGGACTATGACTGCAGATATAAGCCAGCTCGGGACGGTCCCGGGTGAGGTGGAGAGAGGCTGTGCTACAGTGGCACAGGTTTGGGGCGGGAAAGGGGGACGGCGCATCCGATCAGAAAGCGCGACACCGCGTGCCGCCAAACCCTCAGCCAGGGGGTTCAGACTCCGCTGAGCGGGCACCCCCACGACAGCGCCAAGCGGCAGAAACCAGTCTCCAGAGGAAGCCAATCTTCCCCGTCACAGAGCCAGGAACAAAGGATGTTAAATTATTCACCACTGAGAAAAGCCCGACAGCACAATGCTACGCCAAACCACTGCAACACACACACACACACACACGTGACGCCCACTCACATTCAGATCAATAACAAATCTAAATGTGTAAATATAGATCAAAACAGTCAACCCAAACCCTGGGCAAATGTGTGATTTATAGCTGCATATCTGTCCCGTAAGTGTTACACAAACAAGGTAATTCTGATAAAGCGACGACCTGTGTTCATGCATTTATACTGTTGAAGAGGGGAACATGACAACGCGAGGTTATGGATATGCTAATACACACCAACACCAGGGGGAGACTGGAAATGCAAGTGCATCAATCTACGTAGAATACCGAGGAAAGCTCACGTTCGTCTTCATCAAAAATCCAACCCTTGTCTAGTTGCTAGTCGCATTAAAGGTATGTTTGTGAGAGTGGAAAACCGAAGATCAGATTTGTACCGTTGTGTTTAGTTTTTTGGGGCTTCAGATCCTCAGTATTCTACAGGCAGATTGGAGGCATTGATGCCGTTGAAACGGGAGGGTGACGGGGGAAAAGCACTCCAGACTGGTTGAGTGTGACGGTGAATTACAACACAATGCAAAGCAGAGGCCAGACCTTGGGTTGGGCGGCCGCAGCGTGGGCGGCCTGCAGGATGGTCACAGGGTCCGTGTCCACCTGTCCCTGGAGGACGGCAGACGGGGTGGAGGTAAAGCAAGAGGTCAGAGGTTAGAGGTTAAATGAGAACGGCATCCGAGCAGCGTGCGCGCGCGCAGAGAAACGCGGAGGGTAAACGGTGGTCCCCGCCATGGGGTGTGGTTGAGTCGGATTCGGAGCACAACACCTCTTTTCGGGAAAGTGAAACGTATGTGAAAGAAGACGCAGAGCCCCCCGACCCCCGACCCCCTGGAATAAAGATAAGGCACAGTGGCAAGAATGCGTAGAGAATACCTTGTTAACGCACTTTCAAATAATGTACTTTCATTTGGAGGATCCACGATAAACGGCGACGATAAGCCGACAAGGGCCTAGCTTAAATCAACTGTAAGCAGCGAAGATAATCGCCCAAACATTACATTCTGAGGCTGAAAACACAGCGCAAAATAAACAGCTTTTTAAAGGTAGGACAGCGTTTTGTTTTAATCCGGCTATGGAAACAGTGGGTTTTTCATCACCAAAAAAAGGCTCTGAAATCATAATAATTACAAAACAGCACGCTGAGATAAGTGGCAACAAGCAGCTATACTTCTGAGTGTGATGAACAGGTGGGGAGCGCAGTGGGGTAACGCTCAAAGCTAGCAACGTGCGCTAACGCATAACCGGATACAACATTTATAACCGGACCCAGAGGATGCAGCGAGACGGAAACGACAATCAAAGGTTCGAACCCCTTTATACTGCCATTCACACACAAGCCACCGGGGGGAGAACCGGGTCGGGAAGAGGGAGGGCAATGTTTTCTCATGCCATTCGATGGAATGAGGCTCGTCTCATTCAGACTTACAGAACACCAGATGCAGTTCAGCCGCTGAATGCTAGCCTTTCAAGCGCAGCTATTTTCCACACAAATAAACATCCCAGCTGGACAAACGCATCACAGCGACATGGCAAGGGGTACAGTTGCTGTTTTTTCTCAGGTCGCTTTGGATTGGATCGACCTGCAGGGTTGACAGTGACCAGCTGAAGGCTGCTTCCATGAGGACTGAGATAAACAGCTGGCAAAAGGCTGGATTTGGATAGGGAAAGGGGGTAGCATTGCAGGTATTTGTCGGGATTGGGTTGGAAGGGGGGAGGGGGGGGGGGAGTTAGTGGAGGAGAGCGGGCTTACACTGCAGCACGTCACGCGAGCACACACGCCGACCAGGCTGTGGACGGGGGGCACGGGGGCCCGGCCGGGCAGGAGAGGGGCCTCCCGAGATGGGTACAGTACCTGAGCGGGTGCTGGGCCAGGGGCCGCGGGCTCCAGCTAGCCAAAAACCGCCACAGGTACAGGTACAGGTACAGCAGCAGCAGCCAAGAAGCAATGAAGAAAGAGAGAAGAAGAGATAAGAACTTCCTGAAAAGGGAACAAACAGGAAGGAGGAGAAGTGCACTGTGGGCCAGTCGCAGCACGGCTCCGAGAGGCACGGTGTGACACCTAACAACCAATCCCGTCCTCAGATTCTTCCCTGAACCACACTCGGCTGTCGTGTAGCTGAACCCCATTAAATGTGAAAACAGGATAATTGAATTAGTCCCAATCACTGCAGACACCTTTAAAAAAAGACAACCGACATTCCAACCAGATACTTTTCACTTTCACATTCCAGGTTTATCAGCTATTAATCCCGGGGAAAGAAATACCAAGAAGGAATTATATGAGACAGAGAGAGACAGATGGACAGAGACCAGACAGGGTTGTTAATAAAAATGAGTCAAACAACATCAACCAGCAAACGCCCCCCCTTCCCCATTAGACAGGTCAGCAGGTGAGGTCCCCATGGTTACCCAGCCACAAACCCCACACCTGTGGAGACACTTTAACGTGTACAGTCACGTGAGAGACGAGGGCCCGCCGAGACACAGACGACACTAAGCACCCTAGAGAGAGCATGAATCCCTCGCTGAGTGGTTCCTGTGGGTCTCCTGGTCAACACAGCTGGGACCGCCTAGGGGGACTGCGTGTTCCTTCCACCACAGGTTGAGGGTTGGGCTGGGTGACCCGTAGACCTCCAGAGACAATGTTAGCAAAGCACGGCAGGAGAGGTCTAGGTGAAGGGGGGCTGGAGAGACTGAAGGGAATTACGGATATGTTGAAGATCCTCTCCAGACGCCTTTGAGCTTCTTCAGTGGGGGTCAGCTGCGCCACCTAGAGGTCAGATCACCAAAACGGTTGAGTGCTCACAAGCCCAGCGCCAACACCGTGGAAGAGATTTTCTCCAAAACGCTTCCACCCAGCATGTAATAGACAGCTGATTAAAATCACCTTCCCGTCATTATTTGAATCAGTCTTTGTTAAACACCGATTCGATCAGCAACACTGAGGGTTTGCAGGGCAACCATGCAGCCCAGAGGATACTCTAGTTCGCTGCACAGCAGTGCCTGTCCAGTGGCACACACACACGCACACACACACACACACACACACACACACACACCTGCTGGGTCAGGACAGAGGTCTCCTGTGATGGGCTTCTCCCATGACCAAAC
>JAOYSI010073924.1:0-53121 GCA_025775065.1 Hiodon alosoides | reverse complement strand
CGTGATTTAAAATAAAGCCGGCAAGAAGCCGGAGAACCCGGAAGTGTGTTTCTCGATTATTCCTGAACCAAGCACGGTGGCGTGCTACAAAGCGTTTCCACTTTTGGGGTATTTTGTTGTTTTTCTTATTCTTATTTTATTTTACAGTTTTATTAAAGGTAGTGTTTTGTTTTATTTTATATTTATAAAATGGGATTATCCTAACAAACTTGCAGTACACCTTAAATATTTTTTGAGAGCTGTAACGCAAACCAAACTTATGAGGTAGTCAATAACACCAATTAAAGATTTTGTCAGGTACAGTTTATGTTAAGTTTTTATCTGTCTATCGCTCCAAATACAGACTGGAAACAAACTGTAACAGACAAACCGTAATGCAGTTAGCCTGATCCTTTAGTCCAATTTGATGGACCTGTCATTCAGCCATATCAGTATGTCTGTTTTACGTTTGTAATATAACATCAGACTGGTCCAAAGATAAAAAAAGCATAAAGTTTCACATCAATCATACTTATAGCTTATGAGTTAAATATTTTTTTTAGGTTTTCCAGTGTTGTTGTTAGAGTTCGGGAAAAACAGAGGGAAGTGAACTCCCTGAAAGTTTTACCATAAGGAGAGGGTGGTTAGAGTTAGGGTTTATATTGGTCTGGTGTCTCAAACTCAAATGGGTCCAAATATATACTATTTATAAATTTAAACTTCAAACATTTGCAGTGGTGCAAACCATGGGGTCAGTTGGTGCGATTTTCTCTTTGACACTGTGGAACATGGCCCTCTATAATCCTACCAATTTTCAGCAAAATTTTCCAAACAGCGTAGAAGTTATTACCATTAGCTGAAAAACTGGCATGCAAATATAAGAAATTATGGTAGTAATTATTGGCAGTAGTATTTTTTTCACTGACATGTATGGTCATGGGTTATTTTTTTTATTAGTATTTTGTTCGCTGTTATTTTCTGGAGTCACTTTTGTTGGTTGTTCAGTTTTTGTGTTTGAAAGTTGTTTAATAGGCTACAATTGAACAACCTATTTTGTTGATGTAAAGGCTATATCTCTGTGTACAAGATTTTGGTCAGGGGAAAAGACATAATAATGCTTCCGGTTTTCAGGTTATATTCATATTCTACATTCTCGCTTCAGTAATTTCACAGGTTTCTTTGATGCATTAAAATTGGGTATTTTTCACCCCACCATCAGCCTCAGCTCCCCCGCCACTATCTCTGACTTTAAGTGCACTCTCACTTGTTTAGTAACATTGCTCCATTTTAAATGGACTTTATACATCACATCGGTTCACCATTCCAAGGACCAGACCAAATCCAACCCTTATCACACAATTTCTAGTTAGCTTGTCCTGGTGGTAAATGTTTTAAGCCACAGTCCTGTAGAGGCCTTTTGTGCTCCTTAAAAAGCATTTGATCCCACCTACAATGTGAACCCTCAATGTTTGCTTACATCATCCTTGCATGCTGTCTACTTTACAACATTCAAATATCCTGTGATGTATAATACCATACGAGCAATTACAACAGGCAGAGGCCGTTCCTGTGGCAAGATTGAGAGTGGCATGTGCGGCATTTACTAGCTGTCCTGGGTGCTTTGAGAGGGATGGGGCTCCTGGTGAACCCCAGCAAGTGTGCAGTTTAGCTTGCGGCATGTGTCTCCTGTGACTCTTACTGAGAAGAGGGACTGTGACCTCTGCTGGATAACAACTGGAACTGCTCTTGGACATTTTGGTAGTAGATGTCCTGGGCTATACGGTCAAATTGGCTTTTTTAAGAACACACATGTCAATTCAGTAAATTCAAGGTTTTCTCAAGGATATTAACTTGGCTGCTTCCGCCCGTCAGTTTGAGTATATTATACAAAGATAGCATTCCATCCTTTTTTACCCATGTATATTTTACTTTAGCATTCTCCTTAACATGATTCCTTACCATGGACCAAAGATCAAGAGCACTTCAGCAAATCCAAAATTGGGGCGAAATGACAAAAACTAAAGCATGATAAATAAATTGAACATTTAAGCATAACGGTTAAACCTGTGGTCAGTATGTTCAACCCAATTCCGAAAAAGTTCAGACAGTACGGAAAATGCATAAAAACTAACAAAAAGAGTCATTTGAAAATTCAATTCACCCTGTACTATATTGAAAGCACATTATTAACACATTATTTGATGATTTACTTTGTGAATAAATTTTTTTGAAAATATACACTCATTTCAAATCTGATGACTGCAACAAACTCCAAAAAAGCTGGGACAGTCGACTGTTTACCACTGTGTAATATCACCTTTTCTTAAACACTGATTAAGCATTTGGGCACTGAAGACACCAGTTGGTTAAGTTTAGCAAGCTGAATTTTCCCCCATTCATCCATTATGCATTTCTTCAGCTGCGCAACTGTACGGGGCCTTCGTTGCCTTATTTTGCGCTTCATAATGCGCCACATATTCTCAATCGGAGACAGGTCAGGACTGCAGGCAGGCCATGCTAGCACCGAATTTGGGATGTAATCAACTTGCAATACCCTTCCTCTCCTGTATCACATAGGTTAAATTACCTTGATGTGTTGCCCATTCTGTGTCTTCAGTAGAGCCTTGTGGTCTGTTTCAATGCCAAAAGACACAGGGCCTGGATGCAATATCCAAAATGGTGGAACACCCTACCTAAGACCGTCAGACAATCTGGATTTTCTATTGCCTTTGTTCATAAATATCAGCGTGGAGAGTAGGCTGTGATTTGTGGCTTGGTTAAGACCCTCTGTTATTTCCAAAGCCACACCACTTTCCCACCATCTGGCATACTGTTTTTTGTTATTGACCCCACACAGCAGGAAAAATAAATGGCGGCAATGAATCAATTTTCAGCAAAACGATAAAAGTATTTCACTAATATGCATTACTTTGACTAAAACTATTATCTTTATCACATTTTGTTTAATGATGGCTGAGGACAATGTTGCATGCTGACTAATCCAGTTTGCCAAATATAGTCCTGCCCAGGTACTTACTCCTCTCAGATGCAATTTCATATTGAGATCCCAATCAAAACAGCCCAGTCTTGTGGGAGAATTTTAGAGCAGCAAAATAATGCTGCCTGATCATTATTTTGCAGCTGAAACTGAAATGCTCGGAATAGCCAATCAGGTCAACAACGTGGGACATGTCAGGTCTTGATGACCTGAAATATCAATCAACATGGAGGAGCTACTAATTGCTGAATTTTGTCTGCATACCAAACTTTGATTGTAAATATAAGAATTTCAAGGACAGACTAATGTATAATAAATACAGATTTAAACTAAATTTTCGATTCAAACTTGAACTTATTTTGCTCACTACTTTATTTTGAAGAGATAGTATTCAGGATTTTAAGATTCCTGTTTCCGGCATTCCGTTTTGTGCTTTGTTTTTAGTGTGTTTTCAGTATGCCAGACATGTCATTCCATGCCATTCCACTTTTATTTTGTTCACTACTTTATTTTGACCAAACGGTATACGGGATTTTTAGATTCCAGGTTGGGATTTGGAGATATTGACCGTCCTTCTTTTTTCCAGCCTGTTCAAACCACGATATGTGCTTTATCTGAGTTCCCTGTTGTCCTAGACGTAATGTCAATTCCTATCTCAGTTTATCTTGCTGCTATATCACGCATGCGACTGTAGATTTCTGCACTCCAGTGATCTCTGCCTGTTGGCGATGACTGGTCTTAGACGGCTGGCTTTTGATTTGGTCGAGTATGGCCATTTTGCTAGCTAATGTCAAATCTTTCTGTGAAACCTTGTCAGAGGTCTGACATTTTACAGGTAAAAGTTGTTACGGATTGAAACACGAAAACTCAGCAATGAACAGTGGCCACCACTACTCTACTGAAGAAATAGCCGCCACGCTACATACAAGGTAGGTTGAGTGGGGAATAGTTTTTTCTCTTGCAATGATCATTATAGAGTTTCCCCTCAGAAAGTAATGAAGTGGTAGCACCCATTTTTCTAATGTCTTAAGACGTTCAAAATTGTCGTATTAACACGTGCAAACATCTTAAGTACGAAATGAGTTTTTGTCACAAATGGCGTTCCATACAATTAAGCGGCGTGTCGTCACAAATAAGCGAAGCAAATTGGGTGTATTTTTTCTATTTGTTTTTGTGCTTTAAGATTTGTCCAAATAAATGGCTGCCCCGGTTAACCGGTGGCCAAAATAACCGGAATCTACTGTATTGTGGGATAACATCACCCGTAAAATTATTTTATTTTTGGAACCTTAAAATTTATAGTTGTTTACATTTAATGAAGGCATAAAATAAACCAAATAAAGCATCAATTCCCTCGCACAATATACACTACGACAATCAGTGAAAATAACAGAAATAACATATTCTCACTACGTGATACATGGGTTGACAGCTGTGTTCACAGTGTAGACTGTGGTAAGCTTTACATGTTAGCTAATTCATAATTAGATGAGTAATGGTAAAAAGAAAGCAGCCTATAAGAACTCCTTGTCTTGTTGGCATATCAAGGAACATTTTTAATAAGATGGCGTTAAAGTCGTCAAAACAATTTTCCTTACTTCAGATGTATAAATGAGCTCTGGCTCAAAATGTCAAATTAATAATTAAATAACCGTCTCTCGTTCTTCTCCGCCTCCATTTCCTCAACATGCAAGAGGATGAAAGGAAAATGGTTAACGACATTTGTACCGCTTGACGAAAACCACTTAGCAATAGCAACAGCTCTAGGCCGCATTTGTATTAGGTCACTTGGTTTGTTCGCTAGTGCTACAATCTAATATGTTCGCCGGAAATGTATACGAGTTCCTGTGCGTCGTTTACAAACGGGCATGGTTTTAATGTGGTAAGTTAATTTGCTCTATTTCATATCGGCGATAATTAAGGTTAAGTATTGTAAAGGCTTACAGTGTATTTTAAAACCAGTCCCCCGGTTTGGTATTGAAGTGATGCTAAAAAGATCTGTCATACATTGTCCATTGAGTTAGGTGAGATGACACGCTTTCACCAGGAAAGATGATGGCTAACTAGTCGTTTGTCTTCACAAAATGTACATTTACAAATTTGCATTAGTTTTCAAGGAAAAGTCTGTTCTAAGTTACTGTATAAGACCACGAAACTATTCTTTATATACATTATAATGAAAGCCAATTTGATTGTATGGACCTTTAAATTGTTCGTATGTTTTTATGTAACACAGTGGTCAATTCCTGCTCTCCCGTCTGTAGTATGATAGTTTGGCACCTCTTAAGTATTTGATTGAAGATAAGTTGAATTTGATAAGTATTTATTGAACAGTTTTCTTAATGTGATTTTTATTTATTTATCTACAGGACACAAACTAATGTCTGGATGTCTAAAAACGTCTGTGAGAACCTTTTCGCTGACACATAGATTGTCTTACTTTAGCCCTCGTTCAAAATATTCATATATTTCTCTTTCCTCACTTTTTACCAGTCCCTCACGTAGCATATCATCTCTTATTCAAACATTTCTTCCTCCCACTGCTGGAAATCTATTTATATTTGAAAGGTATAAAAGTAAAAGCTATTCTGTCTTTTCTCACTTCAACCACCCCTGTATACCCATGAATTTATCAGAAGTCTTAGACGTGTTAGAGCAACTAGCTCCCCTTTCATTAGCTGAATCATGGGACAACGTGGGCCTCCTAGTGGAACCCAGTAGACCCCGTCCTGTGCAAAAAATTTTATTGACTAATGACTTGACAACAAGCGTCATGGAAGAGGCAGAGACATGGAGTTGTGACCTTATTGTTTCCTACCACCCACCTCTGTTTCGACCAATAAAACGTTTGGTTCAGAGGGACTGGAAGCAACAATTAGCCATCCGGGCACTTGAAGCAGGAATTGCAGTTTATTCTCCCCACACATCTTTGGACAATGTTAGAGGAGGGGTCAACGACTGGCTGATTGGTGGAGTGGGTAAGGCAACAAAATGTAGTGGGTAAGAAACAAGGGGGACAAGAAAATTAAATTGGATGGTCACTGTATACCTCAAAATTGACCAGAGACTTAATTTTGCCTGTCAATTGAATCACTGAACTATTTGTGACATTTTGAGGTGAAATACATGTTTCATTTGATAAAACAATTCTGCAACACAAATATTTAAGTAAAAAGTAACAATCTTTTTTACAATTTAGCGATGCTTGAGCAGTAGCAATGTTTTATTATTGTCTAAGGCCAGTGGCTGCAAAGTGCTGCTTTTCAAGCTACATAATAAATAGCATTGAATTCACACCTCAAAACACCAGGCAAGATCATTTGTAATCCAAATGAAAAATCTAATTAAGATCAGGGTTAGGTGGCATGAATACCAGACAGTGCACTCCATGGTGGTCTATAACAGTGGTTCTCGGTATGAAAATATAATATAACCTATTAAAGCTGTATGGTTATATACCATTTGTTCTGGTTTAAGTTTTTTCATTATAAAGCAGTAGTTACTTCACAAGGATAGTAAACATGTACAGTATTTGATAGTCCATGAAGAATTCTTGTTTCATTGGGATCCAGGCTTTATTTTTTTATTTCTTATTTTGCCCACTACTTTTTCAAATGAGCTCTTAAAATTTTTAACTAGTTTCTATGTTCCATTTGATATCCCTCTCAGGTAGTGGCAGCATATCAGTGCTGAGTCAGGCTCTTAGTAGCACCCCTGTAAGTCACAAACTGGAGTTTACAGTCCAGAATCATGAGGAATTGACAACAGTTCTGACTGAGCTGAAGGAACGAGGAACAGGCATCTTGTTGCAGTATTCTGCTGCCAGGTACTGTGTTATAGTGCATTTCCTTTTAATTAGTTTAATTTGTATTATTTTTTGGAGCGTGCTGGTGGTGACTGTTTTCCCCCCTGTCTGTAGACTGGACAATGATTTGTACAGTGTGAATTTGACTTGTCCTGAGTCAATGCTGACCTCTACGGTTCAAACTCTGTCAAAATTTGCCATGGCCAACAAGTCTATCACCATTTTTCAAGCTAACAAGGTATTTGAGTAGTAGTGCTGAACTAAAATAATTGCAATCCTGTTGCTTTCATGTAGCAGAAAAGTGACGGTCAGATATGAATTTTAATTCATTTAAAAATTAAAATTTCAGCTGCCGCTCCCAGGTTGTGGACAGGGGCGAAGGAGCACTTTGGATGTGCCAATTTCATTGGCAACTGCTGTCCAACGAATCAAGTCACACTTGGGACTAAGTCATTTGCGATTGGCTCTCGGTGTCCAGCACTCTCTAGGTAAGAGATTCCAGAATGTCCCCAAATTCTGTGACCCAACTGTGATAAATTGTTGTGCATTAACTCCACAGCAGCATACTAAATTACCACCAACTTCAAGCTAAAAAAAGAGTAAGGATCAGTGACCTCTGGACTGATTTAATCTCGAATGCAGAAAACTCAGATTCACTACCATTACCCCAAGAGATTTAATCTTTGACCTTATTCTGAGAATAAAGGATGAAGCATTGTGTTGAAGTGAAATGAAATGTAGTGCAAAAACTATGCATTTTAGTGTAGACATTGTTCATTAAAATAAATAATACTTTTAAATATCTGAATGAAGGCATTTATTAAATAAGAATCTAGCCTCAGTGTCATTAACATTACAATTGGTAACTCATTTTTACAGAGTCCATTATCAATACTGTGGCAGTGTGTGCTGGGTCTGGAGGCTCAGTTCTGCAAGGAGTGAAAGCTGACCTTTACTTAACAGGTAGTTATGTAAAAGCTGTTTAAGCATTAAATTACTCAGTATTGTTTTAATGCACTGCATAATTTTAGATCAATCCTCTGTAGCACAATGATTAGATACTATAAATCTCCATTGGTGATGTGCTGGACTTTTTACTATACTGTTACCTCTCTCAGGGGAGATGTCACATCACGAAGTCTTGGATGCAGTTTCTGCAGGCACAAGTGTGATACTCAGTGACCATAGCAACAGTGAACGTGGTTTCCTGTCTGTGCTGAGAGAAAAGCTGTTGGTGCATCTGTCAGATTCTGTTTCTGTCCAGTTGTCCAAGAGAGATAGGGACCCACTGGAAATAGTCTAACTTTAATATAAAGTACTTGGCAGAGAATGTCAGTTATGTTAGAATGTTTTAGGTGATTTGAATTACACATTTTTTTTTCCGTTTTGTAAAGAAACCTGTGTATGACGAATAAAAGCAAAGCGTACTGGATGTGAATTTGGAATAGCGAAGTATACCTTAAATTGCCTGTTCATTGCAACACAAGAATATGTGCAAACAGCAGAGGCAAGTTTAATATACATTTTAAATAGTTTATTGTAACAATTCAGGCTACAATATAATGGTCAATGTTGATACACAGTAATATAGCCTATATGATTTTAAAAGCAACATATATAGAAAGGTTTTGCAAGTTAACTTTGTGGCCTTTACTTACAAGTGTTAAAAAAATACTCCATATCCTAAAGATCTTATTTTGAAGGTTTTAAATAGTAGTTACAAAACCCTTCAAATCGCATAAAATGACAACCTTCTGACAGCGGTCTAAAATCAGCTTGTTGTCTTGCAATCTTAGCAAAACCTGTCTATTGATACAAACATTTAGATTTATCAAGAAAGATTAGGACTACTTACTCCTGAAGGACTACATTTACTCTTACATACTGCACTGAATACTCATTTGTGCTACAATTTTCAAATGTGCATAAGC
The DNA here is from genome assembly GCA_025775065.1 of Hiodon alosoides. Taxonomy (NCBI): domain Eukaryota; kingdom Metazoa; phylum Chordata; class Actinopteri; order Hiodontiformes; family Hiodontidae; genus Hiodon; species Hiodon alosoides. The sequence continues at coordinate 44,408 of JAOYSI010073924.1, read as the reverse complement.
AGAAATAAAATACATGGTTCAGAGAGTAGCAATACAAACAGTGAAAAGATCTCTGCACATTTAACAGAGGCCAATGGGTTTGCTTGTAATCTAAAACTAAAAATATTTTATTACATAAAAATCTGTTGTCTATCAAAACACAAAAAATTACACAAATACTTACACATGATTTAACAGTGTGGCCCTTAATTGTTCAAAATGTGTTCCTCTATATGCAAAGAAACTTTTTTCCCCCATAAGTTTTTGGATCAAGTCAGAGGTTAAATCACTTTTTTTTTTACAAAAAACAAAAAGCTTAATATCCACTGATAATTAAAAAATAATAATAATAATAATAATAATAATAATAATAATAATAATAATAAGGAAAGAAAAAGCATAAACATACAACATTTTACATTCTCACATGCAGGAAGTTAAAGTATAAAAAGAAGCTTAGGAAAGAGATCTTCAATCTTAAGTAGAGCCAATTGGCCAATGTGACTGCTGCACAAAACAAATGTGAAACTATGCCTGCTGTTATGGCAACTATCTGTAACAGTAATCAGAGACCATAAAACACTCCATTTGCAGAAAGTCATTGACACATTAACAATTGTGGATCTAATGTGACTAGATGAACGAGGATCTCCATAGCACAGTAAACATACCCGCTGCATAGGGAAACTCGGTTCAGTCCCAACCATTGTCCTTAATCATGTGGGAAAGCTCAATGATGAACTTCCCCTCTTTGTACTTCTGACTTGACTCAAATGCTTGCTCCTGAACATAGGACAATTGATAATTAGCATAAATAACTTGCCTGTCCATTAAAGCTTAAATTACTTCAAGCAGACTGCTCTGTAGAGTCCATTTTACTCTATAGAGAAATTGATTATTAAGTTTATCAAGTCACACTCACATATTTCCAGCCCAATGTGGTGTGGCAACTTTCACAGTAGATATCGGCAACAGCATGAAGCCCTGTCAACAGCACCCTCTCTTCTGCTGGGCCACAGCCGACATTAACCCTGAAAAAAACAAATACATACATTTCTGTCTGAGAAATCTAAACTTTTTTCCTTTAACCAATCAAGCAATTTAAATATAGTGAAAGTCAATTCATATTAAAAAGGTTAATTATGAGGATAACAATGCTTTGTGTAGGAAAAGAACAGACTCACACTGAATTGAATAGGTATGCCCGCCCCTGGCTGCCCTGGAATGACTGAAACACAGATCTGACCGTTAATTCACTAGGAATACACCCCAAATATGCACTAGAGTTCTATGCTATATAAATGTTTTACACGTCCAGTTTCCACAAAGAGTGAATTTCAGTGCTTTATGCAAGTATGGTGCAGATTAATGCACTACTTTACAACTCACTCAATATTCACCTTGGAGATCAGGTCATCGTGGTTGGCTAAATGAGCTCGACAGTGCACACAGCTGTACCTACGATGGCAGGAATCCAAGTATGCTTGAAAGGTCTTGGCCTTGGTCAGCTTCACCATGTCTGAAGAGACAGAACAATAATGACATTGCAGCTGCATTAAAGCTGAACTGCAGTTTAACAGAGGAGAGGTTAAAAAAAGGGAAAAAAATAAGTCCCATTGCAATTTTATCGAAGGTTTCCGTCTAAAGGCAAGACGAGTAAATATGAGGGCTGAAATTAAACCTCGCTTCCTGGTTCACAGTGCACACGAGGAAACGCTACGAGAAATTATAAACAACACAGTGACCTACTTAGAAACGTACAGGTAGGGCTGACGATCAAGCCAGTGAGAACAAACTAGACACCGTTTTTTGGTTACAATTCTTAATTTAATAATTTTCCTGGCATAAGAAGTAAAATAAGATTCGTGTTTTTAGTCTAAGACAATACTTGAAAACAAGCAATATATGCAAAGCACTAGTTTACAATTAGTTGAAAAATACAACAAAAATTTAAAAAAATGATTCACCATAGTATTTAGTAACCAACACACCATTACCCTCACATATTTTATTATAGATAGCTACTTGTACTCAAAATATGTATACATCAGCCTTGCTTGCTTGCTTGCTTGCTTGCTTGCTTGCTTGCTTGCTTTGGCGCTTAATGAATATAAAATAATGTCATGTTGCTTAAAAATATAACTTACCTCTTATCGGCGGCTTCTACTTTACACAGCTAACTTTAGCCCCCGGAGTCCGCTTGTTATATTCGTAGACAAACAAACTTAAAACGCACTTTAAGAGCTTTTATTAGATTGGATTCAGCGATCGACGCAATCAAATGTTTTCAGCAAATCAGCAAGCCAGTCGTACAATTAAGACATCAAGAGGTCTTAAGAAAACCAGTGCTTTAATATTAAACTACTGAACTTTTAGCAAGGATTGAATAGCTGTTTACAAACAGTTTATTCCCCTTCTTTCAGGTTTTTACTAGCTATATTTAATTGACTGTACGCAAAACCACCTCTCTAAAGAGGACCGCACTGGCCACTTCCGCCTTTTAATTTTGGACATAAAAGCTATTTAATAAACTTAGCTGAGCAACTGTCGTTGAGACGAAGAAATACTATAGGCAGCAGGTTTGTTTACAACGAGAGTTCAATCTGATGTCTAAGATACAAATACCTCACGTACAGCAATAACAAACCCACATTCGACCAATTGGTTTGCAGAGACCGGCTAGCGAGGAAGTGGGTTGGCCAATAACTTGGCTAAAGCAATCAGAAACTGTATATTATTTTGAAATGGTTATGCTTTGGTTCACTTTATAACACACATTTTTTGATTGGTTTTGATCGAAGTTTGGTATGTGCCACTCAACCTATGCTCTATAGGTTGTTATTAATTCATCGCCTAATGTTGGGGCAGTGTTTGATTGATTTTGAAATTCTGAAAAAAACAACTGCGCATCACAGTATTTGGGGAAATATCCAGCATTATTTCGTTTTGGGTCACTTGTAATGAACATTAGTAACAATGAAGATCCGAAGATTAACTCAACTTAACTCAAGTTCAACCGCCAAATAGTTTTGAAGATCGTCAACAGACTACATTTTTAAGTCACTAAAACCAAATAATTTAATGATTTTTCCCAGCAGTTTCGCACAGATGCGGGAGTAATGTAAATGAAATACGAACACGTCTCATTATCACCAAACAGGTCTCCAAGAACCCATCACGATTTTATGTTGTATCAATGACTGGAATGAACGACTCAGGATGCGACTGTTTGGAATACTGCTATCTCTTTTATTGAACAGATCTAGTAACAAAAACTCACGTCCACTCACTCCCTTGGTGGGCAGACCCTGACCACCGTGGGCAAGCCTCCAACACCGTTTGTCTCTGAAATGAACGCTATGTGTCACGTTCTAGTGATAAGGTCAATCTCAATCAGTCTGGATATTCAATCGTTATATTTTTGCGTTGTGCAAAACGCTTTACGGAGACAGCATTTCCCGGGCCTGAACCAGAAAGCAAGCCTGTGGCCAGGGAAAATTCGTTTAGAAAAAAACTGGCTTTCTCTGCTGACCAACACCTAGAGCTATATCAATCTTAAATATGTCCAAAAACGTAATACATGACTAATTATTAAAATAAACATTTAAATAATTTATCAAAATATATACATACATTATTTAATAATAGTACAATATAAGCTTTTGATAATATTTAATATTTACAGCTCACATAACAAAAATGAATTAAAGCAATTTAACAATGAATTCAATTTTGTGCTATGAAAAATTATATATAATGAGACTTAAAACCATCCAAACACCTTTTCAAAGTGCTCATAGGTATACTATGGGATTTTTCTACAAGGTACCATGGTGACTGATGGGTGGGTGTGCATGTATGTATTTTGAAAGGATAGAGGGGTAGTCAGTCATTACTCCTGTAGCTCCCACTGCAAACGCTGCTTCAATATCTCTCTCTTCATTACAAACAAAGAGGTGCACCTGAAAAAAGGGAGTAAGAAAAATTTTGTTCTGTTACTTCATGGAGGTTGGTGCTTTCAACATTGGTGTTCTGAGAGTTTAGGAAAGGTTAGAGGGTTAGTTTCAGTCTCTTTAAAATATTGTTGAATATCCCCACACAGGCACACACACACACACACACACACACACACACAAACAGTGGCCAGTTTATTAGGTACACCACCCCATTCATGAAGTCAGATCGCTCCTTCAGAGTCAGGTCGCAAAGGCTTGCAATACAAAACAGGCATCAAGGCATCCAATGACTGTTCGATTGAAGGTTGGAATGAGCAAAACTAGTGACCTAACCTTTGAGCATGGTATTACCATCTGTGCCAAGTGCAACATTTCCAGTATGTGTACATAGTTTATTTGGTACATATACAGTGTCCTGCAAAAGTATTCAGACCCCTAACCAATTCTTTTAATTCCAAATGGTACATTGACATTTTGTTCTGTTTGATCATTTATTAGAACAAAGAAAACAATTAATTTAAGGTGACATTTGTTTTATGTTGGGAAATATTTCAGTTTATTATTTGTCTTACAAATATGTTGCTTGTATAGGTTTTCAATCCCTGTGCTGTAGGAAGCTCCTAGTTTACACAGGTGAAAGAAATTGCCCTAACAAGGACACAGTTACTTGACCATTGGCCTCTACCTGTGAACCATTAAAGTTGCTTTCACATTTTCTGGATAAACTCCCCACTGTTGAAGGATCATTGGTCAGGCTGTGACTCTGGAGGAAAATAAAGCCTAAAGAGCAATTTACAGAAGTTAGACAGAAAGTACAAATGCACAGGTTAGGAAATGTATACAATGATATACATGTGTCTGGATACCCCAGTGAGCCCAGTTGGATTAATAATGACAAATCTGTCAAGACAAATGGGTCAAAACTGTGCGCAAAGCTGGTACTTATCCCAAAAGACTAAAAGCTGTTATTCCAGTGAAGGGTGACTTTTCCAATAAAATTTTGGGTTGAATACTTATGTAAGCAATATATTTCTGTTTTTGATTTCTGATTTTTCATTTCGCAACATAAAACCTCACCTTACAATAATTGACATTGAGTGTCAGGGTTTTAAAATAAATTATTAAATAGAACAAAATTTCAATGCTATTTGAAATTCAGTTACATGAGAGAATTGGTCAGGAGTCTGAATACCTATGCAAGGCACTATATATACAGACAGGTGACAAATTAAAGGAAAAACCAACATGGAGTGTCTCAGTAAGGTGTTGGGCCACCACGAGCTGCCAGAACAGCTTCAATGCGTCTTGGCATAGATTATATGAGTCTCTGGAAATCTACTGGAGTGATGGAACACCATTCTTACAAAATATATTTCCTCATTTGGTGTTTTGATGATGGTGTTGCAGAGCGCTGTCCAAGTTCTCCACAGGTGTCCAATTGGGTTCAGGTCTGATGGCTACAATGGCCATAGCATATGAATCACATCATTTTTACATTAATCAAATTCCCCCTTCGTGCCCTGTGGAAGGGAGCATTGTCATCCTGGAAGAGACCACTCCCATCGGGATATAAGTGTTTCACCATGCGATAAAGGTGATCACTTTGAACATCTTGAGGAAAAAAGTTTTAAAATGGTTTGTATGCATTAGCCGTAATTCCACCATGCAGACTTGCAGAGTCATAGCTGGACCCAATGATGTCCACAGCATGATTGTGCAAATCATTACAGATCCATCACTGTGTTTAACAGTTGGGAACAGGTACTGTGGGTTTCCTTTTTCCACATGGTTTTGTGCTCATTACAACAGGTTATGCGTTGCTGTACATTTGCCTTACAGATGGTTTCTGAATGGCAGCCCTACTAAAAAAAAGTCAGCTTTGTGGAACTCATGGCGTTCAGTTTTTGGTGTAGATGTTGTTCTGGTTTTTTTTTTTGTGGCCATTGTTTTGTGGTTATTAGCAACTATACTATTGAATATCTGTCTATCCTTTTGACCACTTTTTCTATTTCCTGATGCAGTTTACCCTTGTTTGGTGTGACACTTCCCCACGGCACATTAAATACTTTTGCCTTTTCTGCGACTGACACGCCTGCAATTTGACACATTCAACCTCTTTCAAAATCTGTTTGATCTCTCATGTTGCTCAAGAATCTCACAAATTAATTGGTTAATTTTAAGATGTAATATTTTAACGGAAAATGTTAGTAATTAGAATTTAAATTAATATAAAACTTATTTGTGTTTAGGTCACTTCAAAATATGACTGCTTTTCGGTAAGGTTTTTCCTTTATTTTGTCTGCCCCCTGTGTATGTATGTATATATAGAATTTATATTGGTCTCCCCAATAATTCCTCATTTACTCAATATAACACAAACGCACTGAGAGAATAATGTCCGTTACCTGAATTCCTCACTTTGCCAAGTGTTTAAACAAACTTTTTCGCATGGTCAGTCTGAAACAAAAAATCATCATAGTGCTGCTTCTGTTGTAAAAATGGTTGTTATTATCACTTATTAAACACTATTTTAGTGATTTTAGTATTATATAATTTTAAAAAGTACAGGTTAATATAAAAAGTCATGATTATGGCAGTAGAAATACTCACTTTTCAATTAGAAAAATGACCATTCCATTCCTAAGAATAAAAGATTCTGGAACATATGTCCTGAAAATAAGTGTAGGGGATTGTAAATATTTTTTTAAACACTCTATAATACATAGACAGAGTTAATTCTTTGCTCTGTAGATAATAACTGTATGCAAAATACAAACTTACAAAATAATAAGTTTGGCTGGGACCAAATCAAAACTTTCACAACCCACTAATCACATCTAATACAATTGTATATAATAGCATTTTGTTTATTTGTTAATATGTTATTGATTATACACATAAAAGTTATGGGTTGCCAAAGTTCTGATTTGGGCCCAGCCTCAGTAGGTTTATGCTCTTTACTGTCTATTTAAATAAATAAAATAAAAAATATATATATTTTTTGTAATTTAATGCAGAAATGAAACCTGTACACACACACACACACACACACACACATACACACACACACAAAGGCCTTGAATTAGATTCACCTGTTGATAATCTGGGGCAAGTAGAACTGTAGAAAGCTTTCTCCCAAAGGCACAAAGGGAAGCAGGCCAGTGTAGTACAGCAACAGCAGTTGAAGCCCTTTAGTCATTGTGAACATGAAGGGCATGACAGAATTCTGCCAATATATAAACGGAGATTAATCTTTTTTTCTACACCATTATGTAGGTTTCAAATTTGCTTCAGAACTTGACAACATGGAACTTTTATAATTAATGTCCGGTCTACACAACCTGCTCCACACCTTTAAAACAAAATGATTTATTTATAATTAATAAGTAATACTTTTTAGAACACTGAGACTGCATTGCATACATATTAAACCCCATTTGGATGGAAAACCTATAGTTAAAAGTGTATTATACAGCATGCACACTGCCTAGATCGGGCTCTTCCTCCAAAGTCAGCCACCATGATAGGAGGAAATAGGTTAAGAATACCTCCAAAAGTAATTTTTAAAAGCACGAGAGTTCACCAGCTGAAACTGAAACTGAAATTTTCAGAGAAAGAAAAGGGAAAAAACTTGTCCAATATGGAGTTATAGGCAAAAGGAAAATATACTCAGTAGCCAGTTTATTAGGTACACCAATCTAGTACCAGGTCCGACCCCCATTCACCTCCAGAACAGACTGAATTCTTCAGAGCATGGATTCTACAAGGTGTTGGAAATGTTCAGCAGGGATGTTGGTCCATGCATAGTTTTATCCCAAAAATGTTCTATTAGGTTAGGGTCTAGGGACTGCACAGTTCACTCAAGTAAACTTAACTTGCAGTCATGTTCCTGGAAACATTCTGACTATACGTGCTTTGTGATGTGGCACATTATCCTGCTGGAAGTATCCATGCGACAAAAGGCAAACTATAGCCATGAAGGGATGCACCTGGCCAGTAACAATGTTCAGATACACTGTGGTGTTCAAAAGTTGCTCAATTGGTATCAAGGGACCTATCATTCCTGAAAAACATTCCTGAAACCACTGCTACCAGCTTTACTCAGGGAGGTGAATACTTATGCAATCAACCTATTTAATTTATTTTAGTTTTCTTCACTGTTTTAGCTCATTTCTGTAACTCATAACATTTTGTACACGTTTGTAATTCAGCCAAATCATTGGATGGGGGTAAATCATTTGTAGAGATTAAACACAATAGCTAGCTAGATATCCATACAACATGGTACCTCTTTCCGACATTTCTTCATGATGCTTGATTTAACACTGGCCCACACAGTAATTTTTTCTCTGTCATATTGTTTTACAAGTGAAGATATCTGTAGGCGAGACAACCAAATTTTAATATGGACCACATACCACCTGAGGAGATGCTAGTAACTGCACTGTTTACACCCAGAAAATATAACTAAAAGATTTTGAAATTTTACCTTCTTAATTAGCAAGTCATTATCCTCTTTGATCTCAATGTTGACAGGCATGCTAGGGAACTTTTTGAAAATGTCTTCTAACTGAACAAATTTTCTGTTCTCTCCAGTACTGTAACGGCCTGAGATAAAGAAGCCAAATACACGATGATCATTGCACTGGATACTGCCGCATTCACACTGTTCAAGCAGAATAGCAACTAGACATCTCTCAGAGCTTCAATTTTGACAAAATAAGAAACATACCTGCATAAAATGTGACCTCTAGTCTTTCTTTATAAAGAGGCAAATCCTAAAACAACACGATATTGGGAGATTATTTGGGCCCTCTCTACTTACAAACTTTGCAACAATACAGCATGAAATATGAATCATATGTATCATAAAGTTAATAACAGATCCTTAGAAAGGAAACATGAGTTCCAACCTCTAGATTCAAAGATGAAATTGTGACATCATGTCCAGTCTGTCGCAGCAGGTTCTCATCATGTGATACAACCACAAAATCATCCCTGGTCAGGTGACAGTCTAGTTCCAGCATATGTGTTCCTTCGTTTACCGCACTGAATCAAAGAGACCAGATGGCTCATTTACTTTTCCACTGAAACTCAAACAATAATAAAAAGTCTGCTTTACTTACTGTGTAAATGCTTCAATTGTGCTTTCTATCTTCTCTCCCGCTCCTTTATAAAAGAGACACTTAGTTACACAAAATGTTGAACCTAAGTTGAGCACTTCTGATAAGGTCATTGAGGTTGTATTTAAATGCATATAAAAATAATTTACCACAAAACATTCATGTTTTATATGTTTTAAATATTGAATCATAGTGAACTTAATTTGACGTTTTTTTCCACTGATAAACAGAAAAAGACTTTCATATCAAAGTCAAAATACATTTAGACCAATTAGTCTAAATGTATAACAAATATTAAACATAAAATAATTGGTTATTGGTATTCACCCCCTTTAATGCAGCTCACCTAAATCATCACTGTGCAACAAACTGGTTTTAGAATTACCTCAGTTAATTAAATGGAGATCACATGCGCACAGTCAAAGTGATTTGATTAAAGAAATTATAAATACACCTGTCTCTGGAAGGTCCACTCACTGGTGAGTCAGTATCTTGGGAAAAACAACACCATGAAGACAAATGAACACTCCAAGCAGATCCATGAAAAGGTTATTCATAAACATAAATCAGGGGATGGATACAAGAATGTTTCCAAGTCCCTGAATATCACTTGGAGTACTGTGAAGTCAATAATTAAGAAATGAAAAAAGTATGGCACAGCAGTAAATCTGCCTAGAGCAGGCCATCCTCAAAAACTGAGTGACTGTGCAAGAAGGGGACTAGTGAGGGAGGCCAACAAGAGACCTATGACTCCTCTGAAGGACTTGCTTCAGTGACAAGCTTCAGTGGCTGAGATGGGAGAGACTGCGCATACAACAACTGTTGCCCGGGTTCTTCATCAGTCACAGCTTTATGGGAGAGTGGCAAAGAGAAATCCACTATTGAAATAAAACCAAAAGAAATCGGCTAGAGTTTGCCAAAAGGCATATGAGAGACTCTCTGAAGTCACCTGGAAGAAGATTCTATGGTCTGATGAGCCCAAAATGGAGCTTTTTGGCCATCAAACCAGATGCTATGTTTGGCGCAAACCAAACACCGCACCTAATCAAAAATACACCATCGGCAAAATACAGGGAAATCCTGGAGGAAAAGCTGATGCAGTCTGCAAGAGAACTGATTTTGGAAGATTTTTTTCCCAGCAAGACAACGATCCCAAGCATACAACCAAAGCTACACAAGAATTGTTTCAAAACAACAATGTTAATGTCCTAGAGTGGCAGAGCCAATTGAGAGTCTGTGGATGGACTTGAAAAAAGGCTGTGCACTCACGATCCCCACGCAACCTGACAAAGCTTGAGCAGTTTTGCAAAGAAGAATGGGGAAAAATTGCAGTGTCTAGATGTGCCAAGTTGATATCCACATAGGCTCAGGGCTGTAATTGCTGCCAAAGGTGCATCAACTAAATACTGACTTGAATGCAACCAATTATTTTGTGTTTAATATTTGTTATAAATTTAAACTAATTGGAAGAAATTGGATGAGTCTTTTTCTGTTGATCAGTGTCAAAAAAGTGAAATGAAGTTCACTATGATTCAATATTTAAAAATAAAATAAAATAAAAAAACATCCTACAGGCACTGTAACAAAGAAAACTTTGTTTAAGAAAAAAAAAAAAAATGAAATAAGTATCCATATAGTACCACAAACCTCAAGGTGTTCTTAACTTACCCCCTCTGTGGGAAATGTGGTTGCAGTAAAAAGCTGAGCGTTTCTTCTTGTGTAATATTTGAGGGTTCTTCAAAAGGTAGAGTGAGGCGAGGGTGTAACCCCCAAGTGCTGGAAGGATGTGGTAAAGGTAACTTGCCATTGTGACCATCGAGACTCCACACTACGAGAGAATAAGTGAAAAACCTAGGCACTCAAGTTGCTCATTTTGTATGAAATGTATACATAACAGCATTTAGATACAATTTTACCATATAAAGCTATCTTATGTCTTCTAATTACTTAGAACTTAGAGGACAGTAATTCAAAACTTCTTCAGTAAGCTTCCAAAAAGTCACTGACAAAAAAATGTTTCCTTCAAAAAGTAACATTTTATCTGTTTTTACCAACTGAATGATGAATTTATCCATACCCACATCTAGATGAGATCTCCGATTTATATGCAAGAAAACATAAACTTTAAACTACGATTAGCGATCTTTTTCATTTCAAATGACTCCCCAATTCATTCTTCACAGTATTTGCTGGTCAATCAGTATTTATTAAAGACTTTGATCACATTTAATAAAATAGTATTTAACAGCATTTTCCTTTTATTATTAGAAAAAACATTATACTTACAGAAAAAAGTAAACCCTATTAAATATAAATTTTATTAAATCTGATTAACAGGCAATATACATACACACACATATTTCTTCATAGATCAATAATTTTTCATTTCATCTACTTATTTTTACTCACAGGAGCAGAATACGTTCCAACCTCCCTCTCAACAGTGGTAATGTGGCACGTCACCGTACTTGTAAACCTTGTTGCAGTATCTTACGTCTATATATACCACCAATGTTTTATTGCTGCAAGACTGACAATGTGAATATGCACGTGAATGTGGTTAACTACTCTGCATAATACAAAGTCCTACGATAGAAAGGGAAATTACAAAAAAGCAAGTCTATCTTATGGTTTCTGCTGATACAAAACTAGGGCATTTGATTACCCATATATTGTTTATCTGGAGAAAGTAGAAATAAATAAATATTTAATCTTAAATACAGCGCATGTGTTTAACAATTAGTAAACAAATAGTTAACACTATTTAAATTGTTCCCTTTCCATAAATGTGTGGTTAAATCAAGTGACCATCCCACCTTAAAATTTTGATATGCATTACGTTTGATTTGAAATACAGATCATGTGATTGAAAAGAAAATAAATAAATTATCAATACCATTTACATTCAGTTCCCTTTTGAGTGGGTTTGAGGTAAAAACAAGTGACTATCACACTGTAGAGTTGGGTGCTGAGGACTTTATACTGACCAAAACACTTCAATGCCTGATGTAGTTAACTATTCCTAGCAATGAATATAGTATAATGTGGAACAAAGCCAGCTGACTGTTCTAGCAGCTTAATGATTAAATCAGACAAGCATTGGCAATTAACAGGGCTATATCTGTGTTTCCACAGTAACAAGCTACTAGCTGTTTGACAAAGGTTGGCCATCAAAATCCAGGGCCACAGTCAGCAGTTTAGAATGTTGCAACTACCAGTCTACAATTTCTGAGAACACAAATCACTTTTGAAAGTGGAATTCTATTATAACAATACGCAGTATTCAATAACCTAGGATATAAATTAGAACATACTTTACAACCACTCTCTCAAGGAAACATGAATCTAAAGGACTACATATTAACATGAAGATCCATTAAAAGCAAAAAAAAAAAAAAAGCATCAATTGAGAATAGTATGTCGTGTCACATGATATTTTCCATAGAAAGATGGTCACAAGTGAGATAGATTCTGATCACACATTTAGCTTATACCACTTACCTTCCAATAATGCACTGTAGTGTTCAGTCCCAAATGGGCAATTGCCATATTTTCTATCATTAAAATTGCCAAAAACAAATCCCCATAAAAAATGACACTCACAATTCATGATTAAATTTTTATTTAATAGATGTATAGAACTCTGTTTCTTTGTTTTATTATTCACTTTATAATACCTATATTATTTCCAGACAATAATCTGTGAATTTTGAGTATAGCATTAAATACCTATTCTTAAAATAATTTATTTTAATATTTAGAAAAAAAAGAAGAAAAAACAGATTTCAGAAAGATTTATGTATTTTTAAACATCCAAAAGCAAAAAGGAAGGTAAACTAAAATTGACCACAATTTATTTTTACTTCAACTCCCTTTTCTGTAAAAAAAAGAGTAAGCAAGCAATTAAAACCAAAAAAAGCCAAAATCGACAGAAATAAAAACGGCTAAAATAAAATAAAATTTCCAAATAAAAATACAATAAGATAGCCATTGAAATTTGGATGACCCATGTGCCCCATTCACTGTTAAACTACAATAAAGTATGGTCCCATTCATTTGCGTTATTTTCCAGGTAAAAGTATGAGGCATTATTTATAATTAGTTCTCTGTATACAGCATTGCACCATAAAGGGGCCAATAGAGTAAACACGCGACCAAAAATTCCGGCCCTTTAAGGAAAACCTTTTTTTACAGAACAACAAATCAAAACTACTTACAGTACCACCTTCAACCCATGCTGTGCCATAAACTTCAAATGTTTATTTATTGCAGCGAGTCAAGATTACTTATGGATTAATTAGTCTCTGCAGTTATACACTTGATAACATCCTATTAGGGATTCATTTTTATTCAGTATGATTTCTCAGAGACTACTGAGAAATGCTCAAACCAGGGTCATTTAAACCAGTTTCTTTACTTTCAGGGTTTTCCTCAACACTAATGGCAAATATGAGGACTAGACTGAAACATACTCATTACAAAAATAATATGGAACTTCCTAATAATGAGTAATTTCACAACTAAGTGACAGTTACAGAATACCATTGAAACCTGTATGACAGCTGCACTGCTGTCACTTGTATGTGCATCCTGTTAACAGCACAAAATTAGTAACGTCCAAAATAGTCATTAGCTCTTTATTTGATTTATAAACATAAAAGGCAAAATATCAAATAATTTCAAATATAAAAGTTATTTCATAGGTAAGGGTCTCAGAAATATAAAGTTGTCAGAACTATTGAGATATGGACTTCATTCACCACAGTCATTATGTAAGCCCTTTTAGGATTAAGAGTCAAAAAATGGATTGGCTAATCAGATTCCTACACATGGAGATTGCACTTGTGTGTGGTATTGCATGTGAAATGGAACGCCACAGTGACAATGTGCAGTTTCCCTGGTCAACATGTTGGAGGAGGACTGCACAGCTAACGGCAGATGCCTCCTCTCCAAGGAGAAGAGAGAAGATTGAGAGGGACGAGATAGAGGAATCACATGATACTTGAAGGGAGTGATGACTGAAAAGGGAAGATGGGACTAAGATAAGAGGACATGACAAAGAAACTTTATGGCAAAGTCTGAAATAAATGTCAATAAGAATCAGTGAACACCTAGAATATCGTTCATGACCTGCACTTTCTTAAAAATATTCCAAAAGAACAAACTAAGAACAAACCAGCTATAGTGAACCATTGAAAGTCTTAATAATAGCATACAACTCGATAGCAAAAACTTTAAGAGCAATTATCAAACCGTATTATTATTATTGTTGTTTTCTGACCAAACAAATAGATATAAAGAATATTTACACGCAAAAAAAAATAAATAATATTTTACCACTCGCTGAAATCTGAGATGAAACATAGGACATAGGGAGTGGAGTTCAGAGACAGGGTGGTAAAAAAATTAAATAACTAGAGATTAATAAACTAGAGATCAGTGTGTTACATTTTAAAACAATGAGTAGATGTGGAGCCAAACAAAGTAATCCCCACAGTTTTCAACAATCAAATTATCTGTAAATCCAATTCCATAGGAAAAAGTATTCTATAGAACACAAGCAAGTCTCTGTATAAAACACTCCTCTCTCCCTCCTCCATTCTGGTAAACCATATAAGCACTAGGATTGACCAATACAATTTTACAGATATTTTAACATAACTTACACACATAAAATATTAAACTGAATAAAAATAAATGAAAATTTAGGAGTTCGATTGATGCTCAACTCTCAACAAATGGATGATTGTTCAAATATACGCTCAAACAAAATAAACCACTACACATATACAGATCAAATCAATTCCCTCTCTGTCACAATATCCCACTAAATAATAAACAGAGAACAAATGGACTGACAGGGTACATGGAGAGTGCAGAAAGCAGAGGGGGAGCCAGAAATGAATGATAATATTCACGTAATATTTCAATTGCTGTAGTATTAAAGCTACAAGGATGAAACCCAATTAAGACACAGCTTCCTCTCAACATACAGATCATACTTTTTTAAATATACATTTCAGGGTTTTTATACAATAAATTATGTTTTGATGATTGTGTCATCTGTTTCCTAAACTGTATGCTGCTTCGCCATCTGTTTTTAGTGCTGAAATATATGTACAAAGAATGTAAGACCACAAATGCATCTGATTTCAGATTACACAACAAGTACTATGCATGCAATACATATCAGATCTTCAAGGTTTATTTTTTCCAAAATATAGTTAAATATTCATTTGTGTATCAGTCATACCCATCATTTATTTAAATTTAAAGGCAATTCTCTGCTAAATTAAATCACAGGAAAGCGTTTGGTTAGTCGTCACATTTATCAGTTCATCTTGTTATGGGCATCCATTTTGTGATTGCTCAGGCCTAAACAAACACTGAACCTCGATTCAGCTGGCAAACATTTTTCTAAAGAAGTTGACTCCCTAGAAGCCTTTTATGTGTATTTACTTTAGGTTCAACTGAAATATGCAAGTTGGCATGTCTTTATATGATGCATACATACACACAACACGTATACATATACATATACATATACATATAAATGAACACATATTCTTTCTGTATCTTTATAAATACTACTTTCCTCCACCTCCTCTTCATTGTTCCCTCTTCCCATTCTCCACCCTTACATCATCTCTCAGGAGCCTTGATAGTTGGCCTGGAAACGTGCAGTCTCCTCGTAAATGAGCTCTTTGAGCTTTTCCTTGGGCAAGTCATCCAGCTCCATGTCAAATGTGAATGGTTCTTCTGCAACTGGCTACACACACAATTAACATGACGTTTAACCCAGTCTACTGGTTGACAAAATGACAAAAACTCCATCTGACAGTGATAAGGAAAGGGTTACAATGAATAAAGGCTGCACATATCAGCAAACCATACAGTATTCGCACATGCAGCATGGATAGCATTATAAGTAAATCAAAGTCAGGGGGTATCCAAACTCACAAAACAAAAGCATTACACATTAAATACATGTATTCAGAAATGAAAAGCAACAGGCGTGCATGTGCACTACAGAGGACCGTAATTTCCAGAGATAAATGACTGATGATTAGATTTGCTTATAGATACTCATCTTACCAGAGTGTATACCATGCAGCTAAAAGAAAGGTGTGTGTGTGTGTGTGTGTGTGTGGGACTAGATGAGGAACTTTCAACCATCAGCCCAGCTGTGTATATGGCTTTGCACAGGATTACTTGGCAAAGAGGTGGGCAGACACAATACAGTGTTAATCTGGGGCTCAGGGTTAGGGCAAAGGATGGAAGCATCAACAAAAACAGATGCAGGCATACCTCATCAGTGGGGTCATAATACTGTTCCAGGTAAGGGTGGGCCAATGCCTCCTCCACTGTGATGCGCTTAATTGGGTTGAATGTCAACATGCGGTCAAGCAGATCCAGAGCTGACAGGAAGACAGTGACAAAGTGATGTGAACACAAAGGTATTTGACTCTACAGAATAATGAATGCAGTTCAGTGGATGAATAGAGTGACCACCTTAGCAAGTACGGTTTAACGTCTAATATATCTGTAGAAATTACAAGTATATTGGGTGACAACAAATTATCTGTGTTCAAGGTGTTGTATGGTCAGAATTAAGTATTCTTATAGCACAATGCCCACCAATGCAGGCTGTGTGAGTATAAAGAGTCCTGTGCCTATTTACAATGCATGTACCTTTGTTGTCAGCTTTTGGGAAAAGTTTGTTCCATGGAATGCTGGGTTTCTGGGGCAGGGACTGTAGATAATTCCTGGCCTTCATGTTGATGATACAGTTCAGGTCATCCTGAGAAGGGGAGCCCAGGATGCCTGAAGGAGGACGGGAATCATTTACAATCCATATCACTGCAATTTGCTAAATTGGAGGAATGCATTAAAAAGCAGACCAGAAATAATGTAATTGCAAAAATTAAACAAATACATATTTTGAGATTCGAAGTTGGAGGAACACCAATAATATAAAATAAACACATATACACACACACACACACATATACATATATATATATATATATACACATATATACACACACACACACACACACACACACATTTTTATATAGATAACTGACAAACAGTCACAGAAAAGGTTTCAGACTTTTTTCAAAAGCGGACTAACAATGTCTCTTACCCAGTATGTGGTTGAGCTGGTCCAGATAGTGTTTACCTGGGAAGATAGGTCTATTGGAAAGCATCTCTGCCAGAATACAGCCCACCGACCAGATATCAATAGACTTGGTGTAGCCCTGAAATAATTAAATAACAAATGTACCAGCACCGACAGTAAAGACAGCGTGTTCATAAAGCAGTCCAAAAAAAAACCCACACATTACAAATACGCTGGGTACCTTGGAGTTCAGCATGATCTCAGGAGCACGGTACCAGCGTGTAGCAACATACTCCGTCAGAAAACCTGTGTGATCATGCTCAGGGTCAGCTATCCTAGCCAGCCCAAAATCACAGATCTAAGAGGGGCAAAAGAAACAGAAGTACATGGTAAATAACAAAATTGTTTGTATGTGAGAACTATATGCTCCATCTCAGGTGAAAAAAAACCTGTAAAAAAAGCAGAATTAGGACAGAAGTATAACAAATCATGCTTATCTTTCAAATCATGTCAACTTTAAACTATTCCATCTGCCTCCCAAGTGGCTTAGCCAACAAAGACGCTCACCGGAGTGCAGAGCCCTATGATCCAGAGAGGAAGATTGTATGCGGATCGCATCATTTACTGACTGAGACCGGAGACCAATAGCAGTGGCAGTGTGCTTTCTGGGGGAGAGCGGGAGGGAAATGAACAGCGTTGAAATGCGGGCTGAAATGCGGGCAAGTTGAAGGAGCCCGGCCACACTTCCACAGCCTCCACTTGTGTGATACCAAGGATTTTGTGGCGAAGACAAGACATGCAATAGCACAACCGCAGATCTCACATTGAGGTGAAAATTTTAAATTGGCCATTCCAAATTAAATAAATAAATAAATACAAATGTTTTAGCACATAAATACATCACCAAATCCAAAGAACTTTGTTGAGGTCTGATGTAATCAAATATATTTATCAATCCAGTTCAATGACATTATAGAGGTTTTATGTTCACAGTAAAACAAGTTTTGTCCCTTTGTAAACATCACCTTGAGGTCACAGGTGGTGTTGATGAGCAGGTTAGAGGGCTTGAGGTCTCTGTGCAGCACATTAGCAGAGTGGATGTATTTTAGGCCTCGAAGGATCTGGTAGAGGAAGTAGCAGATGTGGTCATTGCTCAGCTGCTGGGTCTTTAACAGCTTATACAGATCTGTCTCCATCAGATCCTGAACGATGTAACTGAAGCACATGCTGAGTTAAGGGCATTCACCACAGTCAATATGGAAGCTAAAATTCCCCCACAACACTGCAAACGATCAATTTAACGTTCAACGTATGTACTCTTGATATAACCTGCCAAAATTAAAGATTAAATAGAACCAGACATCAGTTTGATTACTTGTACAAGAAGTGATACAGGAAGAAATAGTTTTGTGCATCATATCCTCTGAGTAGCCCATACCCCGTTTTGTCACGACAGCATTTTGAGATATGACAAACATCTCATTCTTGTAGAACAACTCATTCCAAGGTGTCCCACTAGATTTTTAAAAGATTGCTGCAGGGACTTGCATCCATTCAGCCATAAGAGCATTAGTCAGGTTGGAAATTGATGTTGGGTAATTAGGCTTGGCTTGCAGTCTGAGTTCCAATTAATTCCAAAGGTGTATGATGGGGTTGAGCTCAGGGCTCTGTGCAGGCCAGTGAAGTTTTCCCCACAGTGATCTAGACAAACCATTCCCACATGGACCTCACTTTGTGCACGTTGGTATTGTTATGCTGAAACAGGAAACTGTTTCAACAAAGTTGGAATGTCGTCTAAACATCATTGTATGTTGCAGCGTTAAGATTTCCCTTCACTGGAAATAAGGGGCCTAGCCCAAACTATGAAAAACATCCCATTATTCTTCCGCCACCAAGTATGCACCAAGCATTTGGGCAGGTAGCATTCTTCTAGCATCCACCAAACTCAGATTTGTCTGCCGGACTGCCAGATGGTGAAGTGTGATTCATCACACCTGAGGACACGTTTTCACTGCACTGTTCCAGAGTCCAATGGCGGCAACCTTTACACCACTCCAGCCGACGCTTGGCATTACACATGGTGATATTAGGCTTCTGAAGAGTTTCTGACAAACAGTTCATATGCCAACATTGTTTCCAGAAGTAGTTTTTGGAACTCGGTAGTGAGAGCTGCAAGCGAGGACAAACAAACTATGCGCTTCAGCACTCACCAGTCCCATTCTGCGAGCTAGTGTGGCCTACATTTCCATTTCACAATAACAGCACTTACTGTTGACTAGTTCAACTCTAGCAGGACAGAAAATCTAACAAACTGACTTGTCGGAAAGGTGGTATCCCATGATAGTGCCATGTTGAAAGTCACTGATTTTATACATCCGTCAACAACAGGTGTGGCTGAAATAACCAAATTCATTCAATTGATGGGATGTCCGCATATTTTTGGATATGTAATGTACCAGGGGTAATGAAAATAGAAACAAAAACCACAAGGATGGCCGACAGCTCATACCGCATTTTTGACCATGCTTCACACAAGGGTAACTTGTGGGCTACCGAAACGCTTTATTTAAAGTTTTAACTCCCCATTAATTCATTAATAAATAAATGAATACATACATTTTATTTTAAAATCGCTTTCTTTCTTTTGTAAAGAAGTTTTAAAATCGTACAATTCTGAAAAACTTATTATTCCTGTTCCCCACATTGAAACGTGCTTATCTCTTTAAAAACAAGGCCCTCTATTATTAAAGCTTGCCTTACAAACAGCCCATATCTTGTTTGCATGCTACTTAAATTAGACCAAGAAAGTACAAGATAAACAGGAAAAAAGACAATAACACTGTGTATGTGCACTAGTCACACGTTACGCCTTTTAAAATGGGCATACTGTTTGACTAGGCCCAAGACACAGAGGAATGCAGTCCTTTGATTTCAGAATATTTAAAGATCATCCTGTAGAATACCTCTAGTAAAAGCATGTCTATACACAGATAAACAGGGAGTCTGCAATCCTGCATTCTTAAAGGCTCAGGGTCTGTAGGAACCATGTTGAGGACAACATCTATTGATAATTTAGAATTAGTCAAAAAGTTATTCTCTCTTCAATCACTTTAAATTAATAATATTTACTTTTTTTAAATAGTCTATGCATCACACAAGCAATATATCATTCCATCAAAAAAAAAAAAAAGCCTTGTCACCATATAGCCAAAATCTCTGTCTTATGCAAAGCGTAGCACATGATGGGAACCCAAAGCATTTAACACCCTTTTCCTAACAGCTAAGCACCACAACCTGCCATCCTGCATGATTTCAGAAGGATACACATCTCTCATGTTATCGATGTTCCGGGCTCTCAGGATGTCGTTGATGCCGATAATATTCTCATGCCGGAACCGCAATAGGATCTTGATCTCCCTCAGGGTGCGCTGGCAATATGTCTGGTGCTCAAATGGACTGATTTTCTTAATTGCCACACGCAGCTTGTTCACGTTATCATAGGCCGAACTAGATTTGGGGTGTTGACAAAACAGTCAAAAGTCAAAACTGAACAATCTAAAAAAAGAG
This sequence comes from Hiodon alosoides, assembly GCA_025775065.1. NCBI lineage: Eukaryota > Metazoa > Chordata > Actinopteri > Hiodontiformes > Hiodontidae > Hiodon > Hiodon alosoides. The sequence goes on along the minus strand of JAOYSI010073924.1, from coordinate 23,661 downwards.
AGCTTTAGATAGGTATTGATTTCTTACAAAATAAAATGTACAAACACACTTTAAATATAAATCAAAACATTAATTTCCAACATCTGGAATTTCATTTGTATTCATTTTAAGTTACTGTAAAATATATCAAGTGTCTTAGCAAGGAATTTGCTTGTTTTTGTTTGTTGTTTTTGAAAATCACAGTAGTTGACTGACATGAAACATCGTCCACATCTCTTCACTGCAACTAAAGAGATGCGATTACAACATTTTGGAACCAATAGTAAAATCTAAACTTTATTTTCACACCTGCTTGGAATCGTTTACTCCCTTTGTTATGAAAACTGGTAGAGAATGGCGGGATCAATGTGGTACATGACTAGGTAACTACTAAAATCGAAATAATCGATTAAACTGCAGTTAGTCAAACAACACAGTGTCGGTTCGTTTCAAGATCCAACGATATATGTCATTTCAGCCATTCAGACCATTATACACTGGACAATAGTATTTAGCCCCTAAAATATATTTGCAACATTGTAAAGGAGGTAAATAAAGTCGACCACGTAAATATATGCTCAGTGAGCAGCACACGTCTGCCATTAATGCATTTTAATTTTAGATCATGGAGACACTTCCTGCATCGTGAAAAAGCAGCTAGCATTGCTAGCAGTCTCAACCACGCCTAAAATGGTCTGCAGGTAGTTTGCTACCTACCTTCCGATGCCACACAAATAAGCATCTAAACAAAACTGTATGCAACGACAGCGAGTAGTCAAACAGAACGCATTCCGTATGCATCATACCGTTTATGTTTCTCCGGTTTGTTTGAAACCTCCCTGACAGTGACATTACAATTACATTTTATAATTAAAAAAAATTAAATATTTGGTACAACAAACAGTATTCTCACCAAACCATTCCGTAAGCTCCCTCGCCGATATACAACAAATCGGTATAACGGGGACCAACGTCAAAATTCTGCCCCTTCACCGACTCAAGGCCGGGCTTTGATCCTGCAGCTCCAGTTGCTCCCCCAGGTGCCGCAACATTACCAGCAACGGCGGCCGCATTATTTGAGTCTGTGGATCCGGTTACTGCAGCGCTGCTGTTAGAATCGGCCATAGTTCTGTTCAGTTAATTGTCGTTAATGACGCTAAATAGTTGGTGTGGATCAGGCGCTAGCTCCAAGATGAGGTGAATTTATGGGTTACCTGAATCTTTTTGTTTTGTTGGTTTCCCTGACAGATGCAGCACTCTGACAAGGCCCCTACTCTATGCGTGTAAACGGATTCCTAATCAGTACTGAAACGCGCCCCCACACCACTCGGCTCAACTGAAAGGCTATGCGCGCCCACAAGAATAGTGCCAGTCCCTGTACAGCACGCGCGTCAAACCATGGCCGCCTGTGAGTGGGCGTGCCACTACTATGTCTGAGATAAACAGAGCCAAGCTTTTATCGATGAACATACTAAATAGAAAATGCTATTCAACAGCTACCCAGTTTAGAACATAATCTCATACTGATAACGGTACCATAAGAACTATTTTAATAAAACGTTTATTATTTAAGTAATTTGGCCTCCTCCCTATCAAGCACCATTGCAAAATTCATATGTATCCTGGATATTATTTGCAATAAGTCATTAGTGTTTTGGTCCTGTGTCAATTAATAAATGAATCCATAAAATTTGATTTGATTTCTTTAAAGGTGGTTAAGTAAAAAGGAGAACAGCAGCACACTAAAAGTACGTTAAAGTGAGAGAACTCTACAGGCAAATATATGTGAACAACATAAATGTGGTCCTGAAAAGTATTTGTTTTTTATTATGTATTTATTTGGTAATTTAAAGCTCAGCATTTTTATTAGGGAGATTGAATTAGATATATTAAGACAGAAGGTTAAAGGGTTGAGTCTTAACAAAAATAACCCTACGGTGTTTTCAGGAATCCAGGTTTGGTTCCTATTTCCCTGTCAGGGATTTGGTGTGTCCACATGTAGGTTACATGCACAAAATTAAACAAATAGTCATTTGAAATAAATTTTTCTGTCACTGAAGTTGGTATAATGGCATGCTATCACCTTGGAGATCCGATATGTTTGTTCTGATTTTACAGATACATATTGTGGTATATTATAAGCATATTAGGGTATGTTTAATCTGTGCACATTACAGGGAAGGAGCATATAGACAAGGGCCTGGGACACGTCCCCCAAAGCCGCGGGAAAAATCTCCAAAAGGGGATGATGGACAGCCAAACTGGGAGGGGGATCACGCCCCTGAAAAGGACATTGTTGCGTACCTGAGTATGGTTCCAGTAATGGTAACCGCGGTAAAAAAAAAACCCCAGCAAAGGCTGCACAGGGAAGAAGGCTTGGGGTCTGGGGAATTTGGAGGCTAAATCAACACCCTGAACTCGTTGTTTTGTTCCTCAATTCATTCCTGAACCATTTTTGCTTTTATCCTGCTGAAAGAGGCCAATGCCATCAGGGAATACCGTTGCCATGACAAAGTGTACATGGTCTGCAACAATGGTTAGGTAGGTGGTACGTGTCAAAGTAACATCCACATAAATGGCAGGACCCAAGGTTTCCCAGCAGAACATTGCCTAAAGCATCACACTGCCTCCGCCGGCTTGCCTTCTTCCCATAGTGCATCCTGGTGCCATGTGTTCTCCAGGTAAGCGACGCACGCGCACCCGGCCATCCACGTGATGTAAAATAAACCGTGATTCATCAGACCAGGCCACCTTCTTCCATTGCTCGGTGGTCCAATTCTGATGCTCACTGGTCTGCGGCTACACAGCCCCATACGCGACAAACTGCGATGCACTGTGTGTTCTGACACCTTTCTGTCAGAAACAGCATTAACTTTTTCAGTAATTTGAGCAACAGTAGTTGTCTGTTGGATCGGACCACACGGGCCAGCCTTCGCTCCCCACGTGCATCAATGAGCCTTAGCCGCCCATGACCCTCACCGGTTCACTGCTTTTCCTTACTTTGACCACTTTTGATAGGTACTGACCACTGCAGACCGGGAACACACCACAAGAGCATCCGTTTTAGAAATGCTCTGACCCAGTCATCTAGCCATCACAATTTGGCCCTTGTCAAAGTTGCTCAGATCCTATCCTTTTTCCTGCTTCTAAAACATCAACTTTGAGGACAAAATGTTCACTTGCTGCCTAATATATCCCACCTACTGACAGGTGCCATGATAACAAGATTAACAGTGTAATTCACTTCACCTGTCAGTGGCCATAATGTTATGTCTGATTGGTGATTGTATGTCTGATACATTTCCCCATTGTCTCTGTCTCCAGCCGTACAGTATCACATGAAGACAAAGCTACATCACAGATATTGCATTGCAGATAGTTCGAGGACACAATAATATAGCTTATACTGAAATCCTGATGGAAAGACTATGACTAATGTTTTGTTGGGCTACTGCTCCCTTTAAATAGTACACTGACATTTGTTTAAATTGTTAGAATGTAGTTTAATTATTTTAAATAGTTTAATTTATTTTTAAGTTTGACTATTACTAAAATTATGGATATTGAATGAGACCTATTCCAATAAGATATTAGTAATTATAATAATAAATTGTCCCCACAGGGTTCCAATTCTTCTTCTACAACCATGAAATGCTCCATTGGCTTGATTGCCTTATGTTTTGAACAGGGGAAATACCTGTTAGCCAAAGATCACACTTCCATAGCCTCTAAAACCACTACACCACTGCTGCTTGATAGCATTTCAACCTGAATTCTTAGGAATGTGGTGCAAAACATTAGGACTATGACTACCTAAAAGTGAAGAAGTGCACGTCTATCCTGATTGACCACACACCCTCACAATCACACATTCTACACAACTATAAACTATATGAACACCACAAATAACGATGTCCATTGGTTGGTTTGGTTGTTGATTACTTTTTGTTTCTATGCTGAATTGTGTGTGTTTGTATGTAGTTTGTCTATCCGTCTACACTATAAGAATGTGAGCATCTTTCAATATCTGAACTGCATTTTATGTACTTTTATGTACTATCAAATGTCCAGAAATATACTTAAAGTCTTCAATTAATCCCCCAGGTCAGTTGAACAGTTGAAGTGTGAAATGTATTACTACTGTTATTACCAAGGTTAAAGTATAAGAGCGTTAACATTACAGGTTGAGCTATGTCAGAGATAAAATAACTAGTCATATGTCTTGTAGAGCTGTACAAATCAGTGATCACCAGGATCTACAACTAAGAATGTCAATTCTTCATTGTCATTAATTAGTCTAAGGTCATGGATATCATTCGGATTTTCCCTCCATGTTCTTTTCTTCTTCCCCCTTAAATGTTAAATTCAAAGCCACTGTCCAATTATTTCTGCCATAAATTATATTAATCTTAATTAATCAGTTCCCTCTGCTTTGGTTTAAATAAATGCTTTGAAAATCGAACTGAGTAATATAAATGCTTTATTTAACCATCCAACAGGGATTAATGAAGACAAATGTGCTGAACAAAGGTTTTATTGTTTTGGGTTGAAGCATCATCTAACATAGAAATGCTGTGTAAAAAAAGACCTTACAATGTTACTGTTACGTCCCTATGTATGTTACCATACATGGAATATGTTTACCCTGATTATATAATAAAATATAGAACTGTGGTTTGTGCTCTGCCAAAATCACAGGCATCTAATTAAAATTAAAATTTTAGATTTGAGACCCAGCTTTTCAATTTACTTAGCTTTTGCAAAAAGGAAAAGTGTATTTATTGTTCCATTGGCTAAAGGAAAAATATATTATGGTGGCAAGAGCCTTCATTGTGATGATATTTACACCGGCCCTGCTCTAAAAAGCTTTATCCTGACCATCAGCAGTGAAGAAAACTACCACTTCAATAAGTTCATGCACTGCAACCAATTTGGGCATGCACGCAGGATACTTACCCCTTAAAAACTTTTACTTCTAAGACACATTAATTAAGCCATTCTTTCTTTCTCTACTGTGGCCATAATCATCTGTTTCTCTTTCTACCTCCTTCTGTGAAAGACAGGGGGGATTCTCACCTTTACTTCCTCCTTCTCCCACATTCCCTCATTCATGGCTGTTCACATCTTCCCAAATGGGCAACAAAAACAACAACTACAACAACAAGTCTCACAGTATTTTTCTTAAAGAGAAATTACTTGACGTTTACATGCTCAAAGTTGACTAATTAAACCATTTTAAAAATAATATAATATATAATACAATATAATATAATTATATTCTTCCAAATAATTTTCTAAAATATCTGATGTTAAGTTTTCAAAAGATCATAAAAAAAATAGATGAATACATTCTGAAATGTAATGCAATGAATCTAAACAAGGTTACAGGTAAAAGGAACATTTGTTGATACACAATCGAGCGATGCAAATTTAAAATGTTGGTGTTATAATGTATATAACAGGACGGTGATATGAAAATCTAAATATTTCTCTGCACAATCTTTTGACAAAACGGTTTGTACTCAAATTAGAGCTTTGACCCCATTATTTAAAACAAACCTTTTTAAGTGTATGTATATTTATATATTGTATACTTCATTACACTTTTTTTTCACTGTCAGTATATTCATGTCCGTCTGTTTGCCTAAGGACAAACTGCATATATCACACCTTTATACTTGCATACCAACCACACCTCATACTGAGAGACCACAAGAGGAAAAAGAAACAAAGATGGAAAGGAGGGTAATTTAGACCTAATTAAGGTGGCCACAATGAAACCCACAGAGCCACACTTGAGGTGGTAGTAAGGGTGATTTTGTGTGTGTGTGTGGTGGGTGTAAATTCAACAGCATGAGACAAGATAAAGTAGATTTTGACAATGGAACATGCAGTTACATCGACAATATATTCATTAATTTTCAAACTATCAAATGGGAAATAACAGAAGATAATATTAAGGTAATGCAAAAAATAAGTAATGCTGATTGATTCAGTATCATATCGAACGTATAGAACATACGCTAATGGTAAAGTTTGAATATAAATATGTAAAGACAATTGTTTATGAAGATATCGATTAGCTGTGTGTCTTTCTTCTTCTTATACCGACAAGTCTGATTTTATCAGATTTGGATTCAATGTAATAATGTTTGTTTAAACAACAATGGACCAAAAATATGGTAAACAGGTCTGCAGGCTGGTCTGAGGGTGAGTGAATGAAGTGTGAAGGTATTGCCATTTGGCAAATGTGTGAAGACTCACCCAGGTATATAAAGTAGAGCGATAGATTGGGAAACACCTAGAAGAGAGTAAGAGAGCGAAGAAGAGGGAGCGAATACACTGACAGATTGACAGTGGAGTGGACACCAGGAGAAGCAATAATTGAAAGGATAGAAGGGCTTGTGGCAAGAGACACTGAGTCGTGGATTGAGAGGGACAGAGGGAAAAGGGAATGTTGGGACTGGAAATGTATCCAAGTTTGGCCCTCGGGCCTCAGAGACTAACAGACTGCTGTTACAGAGGTGAGGCGTAAAAATTTTTTTTTTAAATCCCTGTCTGCTGGTAGGAGAAGTTGTTAATGTAGAAAACTATGTTAAATATTTATGTAGTAAAATAGTTTAATGAATTCATTCTATGAACCAAAATGTGTTGAACTTTACAAAAGGGTTTTCTTTCTTTGTATATGTAACAATGGACTCTTATGCAGTATTATTCATTTTTTTAATCGTAACATTAAGTGCTCTCTCTCTTTCTCTCTCTCTCTCTCTCTCTCTCTCTATATATATATATATATATATATATATAAGACTTAGTATTGAAGTACTTAATTGATCTGAATTTACTTTTTTTTTTTTACCCCATTTAAACTTTTATGACCGTCAGTACGAACTATTAAGATAGAAATTGTGGATTTGAGGCTCATTTGGGGTGAAAGTAAAGATTTATATTTTCCTGCAGATTGCTGCAGTGGTTAAGGTACTAGACTTGTGGCCAGTTGTTTACCGCCTCAGATCAGAGGTTCATGCTGTTGTATTCTATAGCAAAAATTTAGCTGATGCAAACAGTTGTATAAATGGGGAACTGTAAAATTGTTAAACGTTTATGCCACTCTGGATAAAAGCATCTGCAAAGCAGCTCAATAATTATAATGACCAGTGTTATTAAATTCCTCTCCCTGTCTATACCAGAACTTGAAACTACACCACCTCTTGTCTCACGGTTTCCAACCACTTGTGAAATGACAATCAGGGCCGCATCCCAGCGTATGTTGCCCCCACCAATTTCCAGCGAGGTGACAAGGAAGGAACAAGGCAACGTTAAAATGGAGTTGGAGAATTTGTCATTGTGGAAACAGTTCAGCAGCATAGGGACAGAGATGATAATCACAAAGACAGGCCGGTAAATCACTCAATTGTCTAACTTGATCATTTAAACATTTTAAAATGTATGTCAGCTAATTCATTCTCTGTTTATTTAAAAATCGGTTGTAAGTTAGTATCTCATCAATAAGTATACCTTGACTTTCAGGCGTTATTATGTATACCATGTTATCCCAATGGCTTAATTTCCCAGTGTCTGTCCTAAATATCTCTCATTTTCTCTCAGTCGTATGTTTCCCCAGCTCAGAGTCAAGGTTTCTGGGCTGGACCCCTCTCTGCGCTACATTCTGTTGCTCGAAATAGTACCGGCAGATGCATCCCGGTACCGTTTCCAGGGCAATGCCTGGCAGGCTGTGGGTGGTGCAGAGGCGCGCCTTCCTGACCGTGTGTTCATCCACCCTGACTCTCCGGCCACAGGGGCGCACTGGCAGGGCAGGACAATCTCATTCCACCATGCCAAATTAACCAATAACACGCTGGACACACGGGGTCATGTGAGTACTCAGCTTGTCTGCTTGTTCGTTTGTTTACAGGAGAACATCTGACTGTCAAACGGATCAATGCCATTCTCCACATGCACAAATACTGAATTTGTAACTTTAATCACAAATCATCTTAGAACAAAATAGTTATGACAAGGTGGAGTAACTTCAGCTTGAGTTAGATGTTTTATTTGTTACTATTCATTATGTTTTTTCTTTATTCTGGTATTATTCGGTATTATTGTAAATTTACTTAGAATATACATTTTTGCATCAACATAGTTTCTATTTACTTCCAAAATGTGACTTAAGTGCAAGGACTGTATCAGTAGCTATTCTATTTAGAAGGTTCAGCTAAATATGATTACTTTCACTACACAGATGCAACAATTTTGCCACAACAATGTACAAACATTCATTCATGTTTCAGTAAAGAATTCTTACAAATTTCTCATTACCAGCTCACTTCCCCTCTCCTCCTCAGATAATCCTCCACTCACTTCATCGCTACCAGCCACGTGTGCATGTGATTGAAGCACGGGATGTCCTGATGTGGGGAGGAGGCAGGCACTGCTTTGTCTTTCCTGAGACCCAGTTCCTCACTGTCACAGCCTACCAGAATAGCAATGTAAGAGCAGTGAATTGACAGAGGGAATACAGAACAGTACAAAATGAATTTTGGGACAGGTTGTGTGGCCTCATAGGGATCGATGCGCTGAGGATCAGGCATTAAAGCTGGAAATATGGGTCAGTAATTTGCCTTTTTTTATTTTTTATTGTGTTAGATCACTAAACTGAAGATTAATTCCAACCCATTCGCTAAGGGATTTAGGGAGAACGGCATGAACAACAAGAGGTAAGGTACCAGCACCCACCTGAAGCTGTGCAAGTGCGTATTACCATACATAAACACAGCAAACGAGAGAGAAGTGCTTACTGAAACACTTAATATTATTTACTAAACCTTAAATAACTGATTTGCCCTCAATTATTGTCCTAATTATAGTATAGTTATAAATTCATTTTACACAACAGGTTGTTGTCACCCGGCTCATTTTGTTGGCACAAGTCTCATTTTACTGTTTGAGAAAGTTTGTATTTGGCTACCTGATATTTATATTATATATTATTATCATGTTATAAGTATAAGAATATAATGTTATTTTACATATAATATTGTTTATACTTGATAATATATTATACAAAATTCTATTATTGGTTATTATATTAAAGTTTTATCCTTTGTGTCTATTTCAGTGATTTAAATAATTGTTTGTTTGTTATCTTTTTATTTGACTTTCCTCCACTTACACTATCATTAATATGCAGACAAAGAGATGCCAGGCTTAAGAGAAAATTTAACTGTGAACCAAAACAGCAGCCAGAGTCACTAGGTATTGGTAAGAGAAATTGTATGCATTTTATGCAATTTTGTAATTAATCACAGTCTTTTCATGTTTATTTTCTGTACATTCCTCAAATCCTTTATTTATCTTATCTTATCTATCTTTTTTTTTTTAACCATGGCCACAATAGTGGCTTTACATATATAATTTAAACATATAATGATCTATCATTAAACACCAATCTATCACTGTCTTCTGCAGTGTCGAGTGATCCATGCGACTCCACTGAACTTCTACCCCAGTCCTCATCAGACGACCAGGATCTTGGCTTGAACGGCCTTTCAATGCCGGACCCTGTATGTGACTACACCCCAAACAACGCTAACTTCCAGCATGCTGCTGTTCCAGGAGATCCCTTAGACCTTGAACAGACATTCCTCACTGCCCCAATTGCTGAGATCACAGCTCCCATTCAGGAAGTGGATACGACTTCCAACAGTGTAAATGATGGACTGATTGACAAGTGAGTGTTCCTAATTAATGCTAGCTATACTGAAATAACTGATCACCACATATTTAAATACTAAGACAATTCATTTTAAAAACAAATGTTTTGTCATTGTTTGTATTAAATTTTGAAAATATAGCAAAAGTGTAAATAGCATGTAATCACTTAATCGTGTAGAGCTGAAACAATAGCAAGCTTTGGAAATTATAAGTAAAGTGTATTAATATATTCCTGTCTCCATTTGTCTCTACAGTTCTGGCCAGATGATTCTCCCTTCATATTCCCCATCATTTTCCAGTCCCCCTCCTAATTCTTCTTCTTTTTCTTCTGCCTCTCATCATCAGGCTACATCTGCCTATCCCTCTATCTCAACTACTCTGCCTCCTTATCCCTCGCTCTTGCCATCATTTTCCTCCTCTCAGTCACCCTCTATGTCGACATCTGTGTGCCCGCCTCAGATGTCTTCCTATCCGTCTCTTCCTGATCCATCTCCTTCTCCACTTCCCCCTTTGACTTCTTCCCCCCCAATCCCACCCTCTAACTCTGCTTACCACTCACTACCTCCTTCTAATTCCTCTTCAGAACTCAACTCATCTATCTCCTCTTTTTCATCTCTCCCTCCACCCAACTCTTCGCAGATCGTCCTTAGCCCACACACCTCACCAGATTCTTCCTATCCCTCTCTTCATAGTTCAGTACTCACTTGTACACCACCTACTAGCTCCAGTCCAACTTTTCCCCCATCGAATGTCAATAACAATCAGTCCATGTCTAGTCAAACTGACCCTTCTCCTACTTCGTACTCATTTCCTTCTTCGCAGTCCTCCGACCATTCAATTACCTCTCTGCCCAATTCAACAGTCCCACTATCCACCTCTAATGATTCTTCTCTCTCCAGTTCATCAGTTCCACATTCCATACATACTCAGTCTCCACCCACAATTTTCAGTCAAATCCTGCCCTCTTCATCCTCCATTAATGCTCCTCCTTCAATTCTCAGTCCCCCCTTTCCCACACCAGGCTATTCATTGGCTTCATCTGCATCGTCCTTTCCCTCTCTCCCTTCCTCAGCATCCTCCCACTTTGCTCCTTCTATTCCCAATCACCCTCTACCACCAACTAGCTATTCACATTTTCCCTCCTCCACATCATCCTCCTACCCCCCAACTGAAATTGGCTCCTTTCCTCAGTTAAACCCTGGCTCTCCTTATCTGTCAGAGATGGTACTACATCCTCCTCTCATGCCTGCTCTGGAGACCTCTCTTTCCCATGGCGCCTGTCTCCCATCATCCACTCCCACCTCAGCAGCCCTATATAGCCCCTTCCCTTCCTATCCTGTAAGAATATGCCAGGACCCCCGTTCTTCCTTCAGCATTCCACTCAGGCACATCTATGGACAGCATCGACATGGACACACACATAGACAGGGTTCCTACATAGAGATGGGAGGAAGGAGTATGTTTTAATGTGGAGCAGAGATTCATATGATAAATAAATTTATATGATACATACTTAACTACATTAGAAATTCTTAGAAGGTAAGCTGCCAATACTTTCACTGCTGAAAAAACACAAAGCATAAATACATTTTCAGTTTTCATTGTCTAGCTCTTAAATTTAAATTAATAAAAATAAAAGCCCATATGTAAATGTAAGAAAACTGCCAAAATTTTGGGAAGACAAATTTTTTTTTTTTCGAAAACAACAAAAATGGTTAAGGAAGTTTTACATAAGTAGTTTTTACATAAAATGTATGTGTGTGTGAGTGTTTTAATGAGCATGTAGGTTTAATGTTGAAATGTATAAATTACATTGTAAATGAATTGCTCTTCGTCTACCTCGTAAGAATGAAGTTTGTTTATAAGATTGTACCTTTTTAAATAAAAATAAAGTATGTATGCTGCTGTTCCCAGCAACAGAAGTTTCCTTATCTATTTAGTTCATTTATTATTTTCAAGATTTGGGAACTAAGAAAAGGTTCCGACTTTTTTTGTATAATAAAGATAAAGAATCTCTAAAAAAAAATAATAATTTGTATAATAACTGCACCATGTCCCCAGTTAGAAATTAGAAATATATTATATTATCATTCCAATAAACATATAAGGGTCACAGCTAGACCACATGACGGAAAGTAAATACGGCTCAGTCAGACCTTCCACAGGTCGCAGCAGATTCACAACTGCAAATGCTAATTTAAAGTAATAAACACTTGCAACAATCACACTGACCTGCTGAACGCTTTGTGAACGGTAAAGATACCTTGATAAAAAAAAAAGTATTTATTTATAAAAAAGTATTATTATATCCCCCTGAGATTCTGTTTGATGTGCATAATCAATGTCCTTTATGTAGACATAACTGATTTTAGATTCTTCATTGCCAAGCTAAATTAGTTTATTTTACAAACTAATTTAATTTATTTTACGTATATGGTTGATAAGTAATGAAACGCAGAGGTGACATGTGAAAAAAATGTAAATATCAATATTTCGTGATGTGGTGTTTATAAAAAAATTTTGACTTCTCCGTATTTGCGTATTTGGTTCGGTATTTCCCGAATCGGTATTTCCCTAAAGTGCTGGATACAGTAGTACTAATGTGACATCGTTTAATAAGCTATGCTCTGGCTCAAGTAGCTGGGCAAGCAAACTGCCGAAAATCGACTGTAAAAAGTTTTTAATTTGTAACTTGAGCCATAAGAGGGCCAATGCAGTCTGCTGCGCTCCGAAAACGACATAAGTCAAGGTAATGGGGGATCTTGTCATCTTCTGCAGCGGTTTCTTTTTACCTGTACATAAATCGGTGGACGATATCATATTATTTGCTTGTGAAGTAACATTAAGGTAGAGAAATCTGTTTAAGTTAATTAAATGTATTGTAACGTTTTGTTGGAGTGCTACTACTCTGCTGGGTTCAAGCATGGAGTCAGACACCGATTTAACAGGAAAACGTGCTCTTTATTTCACGCATGCGGAAAGAACTGACGAACACACGAATACACAGAGGGTCCCCACACGCACAGTTAAACAAGCCCACGGCGAGGGACCCAATCCACAACCACAAAGACACTAGTAGTTACAGTCACCAAAACTAAACTACTACACAACACATTAAAGAAAGGACGAAACATAAGACACATTATTAACGCTATTTACAGTTCGGGGGCTAGATTTCCCAGCAGCCCCTTCGGGGATGGCTAAAGCCCATAGGCGGGGGAAACGCTGCCTGCCATCCCCGTTACAGTATATTTAAATTTAATAATTCTTTCTTATTGGCTGACCTAAAGAAAAAAATTAATAACTCCCTGGCTAGTTGCTTTTATAACAATCTTAAAGAACTTAATTGAACTTCCTTGTTAAACCATTTAGTCACAACATTGGTTGTTAGGCCTACCATAACGTTTGAAGTTGAATATAGGCTTTGACCAAACCTAGCACATCACTCTTGCCCTCCTTATTTTGGTTCTTGTTTTCAACATTCTTTCGTAAATTCTCATTAGCAAGATGAGTTAGTTAAAAGAAAATAGTTTAATTTAATTAATATTCTGCCTTTATCATAATGGAATTCACCTGTCAATGTATTTTAATTAGCTTTATACCATGTGTCCATAGATTAATAAATAATTATAAAGTAAAGGACAAGTATTGTTTGATTATCCTATAGTTCTGTGTCTTCCATTGTTAAATAGCTGACTATGCAAGGTATATAAAAATGGTTTCCAGTCCAACCTCACTAATTAAGTTAAGCAACATATTTAGTGGTCAGTGTCACTTTCTTTTGTGTTTTGTGGCCCAAGTTACCTTTTTAAGAGTCTTAAGAACAAACTTACAGCGTCTGTAGCATTTGTTCATTGTTTATTGTTGGAACATGGGTTTGGATGAGTGCAAGGAGAGAAGTAATTAGTGGGTATGTGTCAATGACCTCTCCCTCTGACACCATTTGGCGACAAACAAACTTTTTGTGGGAGAAAGAGGAGTGGGGTACTCTATTAATGCTAATGACCCAGAGGAGATAAAACACCAATGTGCTGAATGAAACAATTAAAAAACTGAAGTCAGAAACACACAAAAATGTTTGACACAGCTTTTAATTAAGGTATAATTAAGATATCAAATTCAGAGGGCTATCTACAATAAAAAATAATCTGTTCTGCCCCTTACCCCCAAAAGTTGGAATTAAAAAAATTTAAAATAAAAGTGAGATTTGTCTTAGAATGTCACTTAGCAGTTCATGTTATAATATATAATTTTTCTGCTCTGCACAACTTTCTAAAAACATTTACATCAAAGCAGTAAAGTTGTATGGTCCTCTTCCTTCTTTAGCAGCTACCTGTCAGTCTTTCCTTCAGTCTCCTCCTCAGCTCCTGTCTCAGCAGGTCTCTCTCTTTGCGGATGCCCTGCAGGACAGTGCGGTTCTCTTGGGCGCGACGTACCAGGTAGGGAACTGTGTCATCTACTGAGCCATAGGGCACCGACTTGTACACTAAATATCCTTGCTGGGCTGAGATAGTGAAAAATACACAGAGAGTTATAAATTAGAACGATTAGCAATAATGTCCCGAAAAGTATCCTAAATATATATACATATACACATACACACACATAATGCAACATAAAACCCCCATTTAAAGTAAGCAGTTTATTTGTCTTTTCATCTTGAAACTGCAATTTTGGTTTGGCCTGCCGAAGTGGCACATTAATGAAACAATAATCAATTTCTGAATTATTAGTTAAGTTTTATATATGTATAATATGTATATATTATCTGGCCTGAAAATGCACTCTAAGCTCTTTAAGCTTTGGGCACACCAGATTTAGATTCTCTTAGAAGACACCCTACCCAATGTGAGAGAGACGTGGTCACACATCCCTAGCAGCTGTCCAAAACACACTGAGCCAGCATCCCTCTCTATTTCCAATTCTTCCATCCTGTATAAGAGATATTGAGACATTGATATTGTTTGTGTGCACAAAACGTATCTGCGACCACCTCAGCAGAGTAGCACGCATATAAATGATAATACAGCCATACCGTGAAACTGCATGTCTCACTGACTCTTCATTATGTGTCGCCACTATAATCCGAAAGCGTTGAGGATTCTTGGAGATAGCATCAAACATAATGTCCAAACAATCGTTATAACTGCAAATTTACATACAAACAAGAAGAAAAAAAACAATGTCACACAAAAGCAATTAAATCAAAAAAGATATAACCCTGTCATGAATAGAAACACAGTTGTCTTCTGGTCTATTCTAGTCAACAAACTCCCCAGCTACATACACTTCTTTCTTTTCACAAAGATGGTCCCTCAGTCACCTTTTATTGGTGTGCTCCCACGACTGGTGAATGGGATCTAGCCTCCCTTCTTGATGGGCCAGTTTCCTTTCCTTGTCCATATAAGCCCCTCGCACAAGCTTCACGCCCAGGCAAAAGGACTCATTGACTGATTGATTGATCGCATCATGTAAGAGAGACCTAGTCTCCTGAGAGACAGGGAGGTAAAATAAATGTCAATTAATTGTGTTCTTTGTTATATAAACAATGATACAGATGAAGTGTGATAAAAGAGCTGTGTCAATGCACAAACTTTCAGGCTTTAAAACTGCACTTAAATCCAAGAGCAAAATTTAAATATTTTATTATAAATATAGATCACAGCATTTAAGTTATAAAAATAAACATTAAAAATACAGACAAAATTTATTAACATTTATTAACAGTTATTGTCATAATTAACATAACATAACAAGCTAAGAGATCACTGAACAGTTTAGGATGAGGTTAACGCAGGCAAATAGAAGAAAATATATAGAGAGGCCAATCCAGTGGTTTTTATTTTTGTATCTAAAATTTTTCATTACCTTTAATTCCATACATGCACACTGATTATTTAATTAAGCCCTTGTGTTGTGACTGTGTGGGCTGACGAGGGGAGTTGATGGTTGAGGACTGTCACAAGCTTTATAGTAGTAGCTATTGTAATTAGGAGGACTAGGTTGTGTGCACAGAATATATCCACAATGAATCCACTGTTTGCTGTATTCTGTATGTGTCTACCATCATGTCATTTTCCAGGAGTTCTCTTGACTGCTTCTTGGGTCAGGGAATACTTTCCAGCTTTCCCACATTGGCACTGGGTTTTCTAGTTTTTTTCCAATTCCCTCTGGAAAATGCAACCTGTTAAGCGCTTTGTGACAAATTCTGTTTGTGAAAATCCGCTATAACAAATAAAAAAAGTTGCCAATAGTCAATCAATCAATTAATCCGCTTTCAGGCTCGTAATCTCAGGCTAGAAGGTCTTAAAGGGGCGGGACGCAGATACCCTGCCCACAGCTGCACATCTTCCAGGCTGGACCCTCAGGTGCAGTTCCATCCTCTTGCTGGCAACTACCGCTGCAAAGTGTTGCTTCCGCTTGGTCTCCAGCTCCTGAGTCAGCGCTAGAATGTTGGTCTCCATTTCCCTGGCTTCTGCTTCTGCTTGGTTCCGTTCCATTACATATTGACAGGAGAGGGACTTTTTCCTTGGCCAGCCTCTGATAAATTTATTTTTGCTTATTATTGAGCCTGTCCCACATCTTCTCAGCATGTGCCTGGAACTGCCGTTCCATCTCCTTCAGGGAAGCAATCATCTCGTCTTGGTGCTTCTCCTGACACTGCGCCACAGCTGGGTCAATTTTCTCCGAGCACAGTCTTCCACCTCCTGGAGAAAGTCCAGACAGTAGCTGCAGAACTGCGGTCCAGGGGCAACCTAGCACTCCCGTTCTTTCTGCGCCTGTTTGCCAAACCTTTTGCCATTTTTCCCTGCTTTCTTTCCATTTTCGTCCTTACTATCTCTGAAAAAAACTGTAGTTAGTCCTCCTTGTCAATAGTGGGTGCTTATGCCCTCATTCTCCACCATATGTATCTACCCCTGGGTGTAGGGTGTATTGTTACTTGCAGGATAAAAAAAAATTTAAAAAATAATATATTTATTATATTAATATCATATAATTAGGCAGAGGTACAAAAAGGGCCAAAACACGGTTACAAAGGTCAGTGTCCAAAACAGGTCTGCATTCATACAAGGTCAAATCAGAAATCTGGTTCTCTTCCAAAACTGGGTCAAAATACTCATACTCACACTCACATTAACACCACTCAAGTTCAGCTAAAATGAGCTCCAGACCACCACCAAAAGTACAGGCCCTGAAAAGACAGTCCTGCAGCCTTTTATGCTATGGGTGATTGTACCATAGTCTCCCGTTGTACCAATTACTCAACCCTGGACTATTGGCAATCAGTTTTCAGGCTTGGGAAGTCAAGCTTGCCGGTATTCCAGATTCCCTACCCACAGTTGTACCACACACGGCACATTAGTAGTAGATGACTTTGATTGTTCGTGAAGTTGTCAATGCCATTTTTCTGGTTTGATGTTTAGTTATTTTTTGTAGACTAAATGTGCTTAAATCCGACAGTCCTTCAGCTTGGTTTAAAAGTCTTGTATTCTTTTTTTTGTGCTATATTTTAATTTTGTTGAAAAATACATAAAATACCTGAAGGTAGCACTGGTAAGTGTTCCAGATCCAGGGTCCTTCTTCATTGAACTTCTTCATCATTGCCATGGTAACTAAGGATAGGGCTGGGTTCATGTAGGTGTACTCGGCATCAACCAAAATTCGTACCTTCAAGAAACTAGCCTAGTGGAGTCATACAGTACATTACATTATTTATCATTTAAGATCAATTTCTGCAACTATCAGCTAGAACGAGCATGACAAAGAGGAAAACTATATAGGAAAAGGGAAGGAAAAGGAAAATTTATAAAGAAAAACATTTCAATGAATTGCTGAAATCCAAAATATTGTATATACATTTATTTATTAAATATCATTTGTTTGAGAATGTGTCTGAAAAGGGGCCTATAAATGCAGGCAAAGGTGTCTCTCTAGAGTATTAGCCATTAGCACTGGAATCAGCCAAAGATTATGTTTCTCCTACCTCTCCTACTTTGTTAAGCCTCTGGAGGCCACAGAGAAAGTGTCTGTTCTCAGTTTCAGTCAGGCCTGGGAAGCTGATGGACTGGGAGAAAAAAATGTCAATGCAGTAGTCAATGACAGGAGTGGTCTGGACCAAATATGTGTACTAAATATTTATTACAGTGAGAATTAATTCACACTTTTCCTTTTACCAGAAAAGAGAAATCACTTACCTCTCCATCCATTGCTCTGACTAGCAGGGTCAGATCATTTTTTTTATCATTTTGTTTTTCTAAGAGCAGAGAAGTTACTTTTACCTGAGATAGAGACAAGAAGAAAAGATTTAATAAAACTCATGGACTGAATGCATATAGTCTCTGATGTATTTTATCATGGCAACTTACACACAGATCTGAGCTCAACAATGCTGTGATCTTCAGCTGCATCATGGGGTCACTACTCCAGGCATTACTATGGGACATGTGCACACATTCCAATATGGCATCCAAGTTGTCATCATAGCGTTTCTCTCTGTCAACAGTACAGTTTTTATAAGAACAATCAGATACATTATATACTGCATGTATTTATGTTCACAAAATAAAATTGTCAAATCCTCTGTGGTAATATTTAATAGTCTAAAATGTTTAGTAATATAACCATACAAGGATTAATATTCATATGATTATCAAACCCATTTCTCTCTCCTAGGTCTTCCTCAATTGGCACTGCCAACATAGGACGCAAGCCCAATGTACTCATCTTCTCCATGGAAACCGCAATTTCAGCCTGACTTTGTCCAGCCACAAACTGGGCATAGACAGATGGGCGCACAATGAGGGAGAATCCTTTCTTGCCCAGCAGAGTGCGAGTAACAGACATGAGCTGAGGGAAGGAGAGAGAGAGAGAGGGTTGGTGAAAATGAACCACAGAGAACACAGAGATGATGTACAATATGTACCACCAATATCTACAACTAAAGAACTACTTAATGCAGACCACAATTGAAATGTTCCACATCCCTGTTCTACCCCCCCATACAGTCAGCTTCTCAAAATTCCCTTGTAGAAACTTCCTGTCTCATTGATTTATAATAACTCATTTCAATAAATCAAGCCATTTCTCTTCCTATAGATAAATGAAGGTAAATATCCTGTAAGTGAAGAATATTCCGATTCACAAATTATTCACACACCATAAACCATAGACTACAACTCATCCGCTACGATGTCCTCCACATAAAGACTTTCTATTGGGACTCTCTGACTCCCAATTATCTCTGACCCAGTACTGGGTCTCTATACACTAACTGATTCTTCAGTAAGGAAGTTATCCCCCTTATGAGGAGGTAGTGGTGCAAAAAATAAAAAATAATAGTTCATTCTGGTGCAGACAGTGAAAAAGCAGTCATACATAGAGTTATGATTGGTTTGCATAAATTAGTTTGCGTATATGCGCATGCAATACGTAGCACAGCATCATTATCTAAAAAAAAGTACTGTGTAAACATTGGCATAACAGTAAGAGTACCTTAACAGTATGCTGCTATCACGGGGCTCTTTTCTCTTGGGCTTAATTTACCTTTCCACAGTTGTTGACCAGCATGGGCACAGAACAAAACTGAAACACTCCCAGGGCTCGCAACAGTTCCCCAAAGCTTTTCACACGGAAGGCCCTGGAGTCCTCAAAGGTCAAGGATGCTGGGAGGGTTCTGCTACCCTTGGAAGGGGCTATGGACTGGCTCCTGCCATTTAAAGTCCTGGGAACTGCGGTTCCCAAGAGACGGACTGACGAGTAGTAATGCAATGATGGCCAAAGAAGAGGTGACATTACTGAAAAGTATGATAAAAGTGTGCATTTGTTAAGCAATGAACTGCGACAGTACTGGATTATTTCTCAGTTTCCCTTTTTAATGTTAACCCATCAGTGATGGTTCATATTTATTTCCCCTCAAGAACCACCATAATTTTGAGCAGTATGCTAAATTAAGCAAAACTGCTTTGATCATGTGATTTTTACCATGTCACCATTTTAGATCCTGCCATTTTAGATCCTGCCTCTTTTTCTTCAGAACTTAGTTTCCTATAGTTTTATGTGTATTTTACCTACTTTCTACACGCAGTTTTTAGTACAGAAGCTGCGATTTGTTGTCCTTCTGGGTACTGTCTATTGACTTTACTGGTGCTTCTCACTGTTCTGCTTGCTTTTGCAGAATCCATGAGGACTGGTGAGGCAGCTGCCTCTCAATTTTCCTGTGACTAGCCTCTAGTTGGTGCTGGTCCTTTTCACTGCATAAAGCAGGACTCCGATGCCTTTGCCTCATAAACAGCCTGCAAAAAAAAAGAAAAATTGCGCAGCTCTATTTAATGATCTGTGGTGTGGTTGATTACACTCCATGGGGGACACAGTGGCAGCCACAGGCCTCTCGCTGCTACCTGGCCCTCCTCTGAGCAAACAGCAGAAGCCAGCTCAGGGCAGTGGTCGATTCTATCGTCGTCCTGCTTTGGAACGGGTTGTGGACTCAGACCCAGGGTTCTTTTTCTCCGGAACATCTAGAGTACTGGGCTCAGTAGCTCAGTGTACAAACCAGGTATACCCTACAGTTTTCACGATGTCTGCCTCTGTTCAGAGGCGTGGTTCAGATCTGGGTTTTGGAGCCGCAGGCCGAATGTTCTTTGGGCCTGGTGATCCAAGCGCTGTTGTGCAAGTGTGCCATTCAAGTGATTCCCACTCCTAAGAGTTCCGTACTTTCTGGTGCCAAAACGAGATGTTATGACTAATCCTCGGTCTCCAGCCAGTGAATGCTCACTGGAGCTGCAAGCAGTTCAAGATGCTGGCCCTGAGACAGTTGTCTCAGGCCATCTGGCCAGGCAATTCGTTCAACATGGTTGACCTGCATAAAGCTTACTTCCCAATATGTCAGCATAACTCTGGGACACAAAACATAACTTTACAAAGCTACGGGTTTCATGTCCTGCCATTTGGCCTGTCCCTTGCACCAAGCTTCTTTACAAATTGTGTGGATGCAATTCTGGCCCCTCTGAAGCTGGGGGGCATCATGGCCTTGAGTTATCTAGACAATTGACTCATCTTGTGCATAGGTACAGCATCACATGCAACTTGTGATGTAACATCCCTCCAGGCTAGGCCTGAGGATAAACCACTTGCAGAGCAGACTAGAGCCAGCCCAAGAGGCGCTCTAATTAGGGCTAAAATTGAACTCCCATTCTATGCTTTCAACCCTGTTGGTGGCATGTGTTGAGCTTTTCCAGCTTAGACGCATTCCAGAGGCACCTAGGCCTGATGGCGGTAGCTTCCCAAACCCTTCTACTGGACCTTCTATACATGTTCCCCCTAAAGGTTTAGTTCAATGCCAGGGTCCCTTGTACCTTATTGACTGTCTCCGTAAGATCACTGTCTCCCTGAGTTGCCTTCAGGCACTCTCTTTGTGGAATAAAAACCTGTGCCTCGTGTCCGTCTCAAGAAAACGTGCAGGAGAGGTCCGGGCACGTCCCCCAGCACCGGCTGAGGATTGCCGTAATAATGAACATAATTTAACAGCCTGTGATCCCTCAGTAGGTGCTGGAAGTCGGGAGAGGAGCCGGGTGGGAGAACGGCGTCCGGGACGAGAACGATAAAGGAAAGGCGAACAGAGAAGAAAGAAGCGAAAAGAAAACGAGTCGGCACCGGCGAAGGGAATGTTGACATTTTCTGTTGGATTCTGCCATTATTTCCGAGCCAAGCACGTCGGGTGCAGTGAGACTGGGTGCAGTAACAGGACATCAGGTGATCACCATGAATGCCTCAAATCATGGTTGGGGCAGTTTGTGGAATGGGCAGGGTGTGTGGGGTGCCACTTCTTGGCAAGCCTTCCTGGTGGCAATACCAAGGTAGTCTCATACATTAACCACCTGGGCTGCATGAGATCGCCCTGTCTCCATCATCTAGTTACCAGGGTCTTTCTCTGGTCACCGATACACTTCCTCTCACTACGTGCAGTGCATTAAATATAAATATAAACCATCACTGGTCAGGGCCATTGCAATACTGCACTGGCTCTGAAGAAAAAGAGGCAGATCTAAAATGGTGATTGCATTGTATAGTTATGATCACATGACCAAAGTGCTCTCGCATAATTTGGCATACTTCTCAGAGTTATGGGGGTCTTGAGGGAAAATCACCCGATGGGTAATATTTCTCTTTCAGGAAACTGTGGTTATGGTAAATAACCTTACATTTTCTGTATCAATCTGTTTTATCAGCTTCATGCCTCAGTTATGGCTAGAGATGTGACATTTCTCAGTGCCAGTGTTCTGAAATTTTGTAGTAAGAAAGATAAAAATGGTTGATGATATCCACAAATAAGAAGCAAAACAAGAGAAAAATTGTAAATGTGGACAGAGATATTGATAGACATATGGCAAAAACACCAGACATAGACTGTTAAAACACGTAAAAAAAATAGACAGCAAACTGATTTAGAGACAAAGAAATTAAATTGAAAAACATATTTTTTTGCAGTGTGAAAACTGAAATATTTTGTCTAAACGTTTAATTGCTTTATCAATTAGCTCCCTGGAAATGATTATTTGCAATATTAAGAAACATTACACAAATGTTACACACACACACAAGTATGCACGTGAGTAGATATTAATTCAATAATCCTTACCAGATGTTCAAAACAGCGGAGCTAGTATAAGAGTTGCTAATAGGAGGACAGGAATGAGAAAATAGGGGAGGAGAGACAAGTAGAGGGTATTTTTTGGGTCACAATTTGGTTAATGTATGACTTCTAAACTAGAATTTTGAGCCAGAGTTCAGAGTGATTATGTCGAGTTTGTTGTGAATGAACATGGTATCCCTCTCTCTTTCACTTTCCATGTTAGTAGAAACAATGATCATGCTGACTAAATCTTTGTAAATTTTACCTTTTTAATTTGTTAAAACTACAGAAGCACAGGAAAAATAAAACAGTTTTCTGAGTGCAAAGTTTCCATAAGCAAACTTCAATATTACAAAAGGAAAAAGTCTTAGTTATTTTTCAACTTCTTTTTGTTAACTCTACACATTACACAGCATTTAACAACAAAACTGCTTTGACTGCAATTTATTCTGGAGCTCCTCACTCAGTCCCTCTTTTAATCATTCACACAGCCTGGCCTTCGACATCAAAGTCAACCCAACCTGGCCGGTCTGATAGTGGACCTAGTTTCTCTCTCTCCTTTAAAAATTCAGAAGAAGAGGGAGATAAATAAAATTTAAAAATCACCAAGAGGGAACCTGCACAGATGTCAATAAGGGCCAAACACAAGTGAGGGAATGCAACAGGTGTTTAATTGGCTAACAAGGCCAAACAAGCAGCTGACAAAGTTAAATGGTTTGAGAAAAACTAGCACTAAGCCTCTTTCAGCAAGTATCACCATCCACAAGGAATCTGCCTGAACTTGTACACCCTGCACTTTGTAACACATTAACATTTTCCGAATTCAAAGCAGGTTGTCTATAAAAAGAAAGCCTCTTCAATTAAAATAACATACGGTAACTAAAGTTAGAAATTTAACTTAAGATACATTTTTTACCTTTAAATCTTAAGTCTCGAATTAAAAGATTGTACACATTTGATTGAAGTAGCTGAAGGGTTGGTGATTTATCAGTCTTATTCTCAATTTTCCACACTTCGATTACTCATATTTTACAGCATTCCCCAAAACACATCACTTTGTTGTTGTTGTTGTAATACTACTTCATTAGTTTGTATTAGGCCTACAACACAA
This sequence comes from Hiodon alosoides, assembly GCA_025775065.1. Lineage (NCBI taxonomy): Eukaryota > Metazoa > Chordata > Actinopteri > Hiodontiformes > Hiodontidae > Hiodon > Hiodon alosoides. The sequence continues at coordinate 226 of JAOYSI010073924.1, read as the reverse complement.
TCACTATATGGACAAAAGTATTGGGACATCTACACTTCACACCTACAGGAGCTTTTAAGACATTAAAATCAAGTTGTCCCCCCTTTGCAGCTATAACTGCTTCCATTCGTCTTGGAAGGCTTTCTACATGATTTTGGAATGTCTGTTATAATTTTTGCCCATTCTTCCAGAAGAGCATTTGTGAGGTCAGACACCGATGTTGGACGAGAGGGCCTGGCTCGCAATC
>JAOYSI010073923.1:0-19229 GCA_025775065.1 Hiodon alosoides | reverse complement strand
GGGTCTTCACTGAATCCTGACGCAGAGGGATTACTGAGGGGCTGGGGAGGGTCTTCACTGAATCCTGACGCAGAGGGATTACTGAGGGGCTGGGGAGGGTCTTCACTGAATCCTGACGCAGAGGGGGTACTGAGGGGCTGGGGAGGGTCTTCACTGAATCCTGACACAGAGGGATTACTGAGGGGCTGGGGAGGGTTTCCATTGTAGCCTGAGGCAAAGGGATCACTGCAGGGGCTGGAAAAGGTTGAGATGGATGTGCTGTAGGAGAAGAAGAGTCGGGAACTGAAGGTTCAGAAGACAATCCTGAATAGTCAGGGGTTGCAGTGTCCCACCTTTGCCAGAAGGGGTCATATTCCTCGCTGTTAGAGAATCCAACTCGTCGAGGGGATCTTTCATTCCTGAAGTTGGAGTAGAAGAACTGGGCAGCAAAGTTCATTCTGGATGGCAGCTGGAAGGTCTGCAGAGAATAGTCCCTTCTGTGCTGGAGGTCCTTTGTTTGTGCATGTACCTGTGTGTCCCGGACTCTGCACTCTTTCCTCAGTGGTGCTATTTAAGGAGGCGTAATAGAAGGCACATGTCAGATAGCCTCCTGCCACCCTCAACCACCCAACCACCCCCCACCCTCAAACTATTTCAGTACGAGACCAGGATTAAAATCTAACTGACAGTTTATCAGGCACTCTAAGGAGATAGGTGGAGACTTAATGTTTATTTCGGGAACAGTGATCTTCGAGCAAGGATCAAAGAGAGTGGAAGCTCAGTGGCGAGCAATTTTCACTCCTCTAAGCTCCAGTTTTTAAATGATCAAATTCAGTAAATTTAATAACCAAGTTTCAAATAGCAAGAGCCAAGCAGGAATGTGCGGAACCGTGAAACATCTATAATTATTGTTCGCTGATATCTTTCATGCCTCTCCTTAACAAGATATAGGTGTCTCCTGGTTTCAGATGATATTATGAAACATGGAACCTTGATGGGGGAAGCTATAATTCAAATCCCTGCAGACGAAAGGTGTCTGGTTTTGATTCTACCTCTAACAACCTGAAGATAAAAGGATCCTCCTGTATCTTCCTGTTTTGTTATAGGCTGACTAACATGAAAAGAAAGTTGAGCTTTTCAGCCAAGATTCCTATATGAGGTGTGCACTCAAGTTGCGTACGAAATAAGATAGGAATGGCAAAGATATATGTAGCTTTGACTACTTAATTCAATCTTTTATCTGATTCATCTGACGGTTTCTTATTTGTATAATTTTATCTATTTAAAAAAATAATGGAATAGAGAAAACCTATAGGTATTCTAACTTATTTAGACTGCCAATCTTCTCCTAAATGTCTTTTATTCAGATGCGTAACGCTTTTTAGATGACCTCTTACCCAGTGGGCAGGGTAAGCTGGGGAATCTGGACAGGGCATCAGATGACTGTTTCTAAACAAGGGATCTGTGGCTTCAGTAGTGTTTCTTTCCATTCGCCCTACTGCCAAAGCTATCCCGTAAGTGTCAATTACCCATCGGCTGCTAGGCAAAGCCTGCCCATGACTGTCAACATCTAGGTGACATTTAGCGTAACAGGTTTTTTATGCTGCTACCACTGTGCAGTTCTGATGAAGTTTAGCAAAACTGGATCTCACGTGTTCAATGGCAGTTTTCACAACAGAGCCTTTATCAGCATTGAATTCACCCGTTTCTACCCATTTCCCTGATGTGAAAATTGTTCAGGAGTTGCGGACCAAACACAAACACTCATGTGAAAACATCCAGGTAGATGCAGGAACAAACACACAGGCATAATTATAAAGAGGATATGTATAAGTAAGAATATGGACATACACATATTTTTGGATGACGCAAGGAAAATTAACAGTTTCCGTCACTGCGGCTATTAGAGTTCCTAGTTTCCAGCATGGTCCCACACCTACCATACAACAGACATTAGACATCAGGATAGGTGGGCCTCATAAGAAGATCAAATGACACTGTCAGCAATTACTATATTCTGTATTCTCACTTATCAGAACTTGCATAACACTTTGACGTTGAGAGCTTCACCTCTGTTGAAAGATTATACTTTATTTGATGGATTGAATGTCTGTATGGGGGTGGTACTGTATTCCTTGAGCTGCCTTACCTCAAGTTCAGTGCTCTGTTAATGTCGTGCCTGGTGAGTTGAAGCGTAAGAGGTTTTAACTTTAACATGACCAAAGCAGCGGATGGTCAGCCTGGGTGTGGTTTTCTGTGTAAGTGTAATGTGGGTATGTGTTTTTTCTGTGTAAGTGTAATGTGGGTATGTGTTTTTTCTGTGTAAGGTTAATGTCAGTATGTGCTGTTCTGTGTAAGTATAATGCAGCTATGGGTTTTTCTGTGTAAGGTTAATGTCAGTATGTTTTATTACCTCTAAATGTTTTTTTTGTTTGTTTTTTTGCGTTGTACCTTGAATGTAAAATAATGAGATCGTCCCCACCTTCATTTTTCCTATCTCAGTGCTGCTATACAGTCTCATAGAGAAAATGGATATTGGCTAATCACTAATGAAGTAGACATTTAAGTTCTCTGTGTGTAATTGTGCACAATTCTTACAAACCTCAACAAATATACAGAAAGGACACATCATTTGTTTTGACGCTCCCTGCTTTGCGTTTCTGGATACTTTAAGAGACAGTTAGGCCATTTGTGGTATTTTTGGCAAATAATGTCCACATACAGTGAAACCTGCAAATACAGTCTGTAGCTGACCCATTATCAACTGCATGCATGGTACAGGAGAGACAGTTTGAATCTTCTACAATAATTGCACAGTATTTTCCATTGGCTAGACCATTCCCTTTGGCCAGATCACCTATTTTAGCTCTGGCTGTAATACTCAATACACTTGGCTGGATTATGCCTCACATGAAATGTAGTGGATAGTCATGGATTTTTGGCTCAAGTTTTCTTCTTTTTCTTGTGTCCGTCTTGCTTCTGTCTGTTAAAACAGACCAGTATTTCTAAGATTAATGTTAGAAATGTTACAGGACAACCACATTGAACAAACGCATTGATCCAAAACCAGTATAACAGAACATGATGTTAAACAGCAAACACTGGTACAATGCGAGTGCTCAAAAATGTGAGCTTAGTATATTCTCACCTATTTTGTATTTCTATGCTTTTACACTAATCTAATCATTCAAGTTTGTTGTCTATTTGCCTACTTTTTGTTTACTTTTTGCCTATCTCTGTTCTTTTCTACTGCACATGAGACAGAAGGTTCTCAGAACAGACTGACTTGTGATGCGGTGTCCTTGCTTTCTCTGCATCTAGGCAGAACTGATAATGGGAAGTAAGGGGTGGGGATGTATAAGCCCACCAGAATGGAAAGTTCCGGAGAGATGAGGTTATGCAATTTTCAATGCCTGCGTGTACAAGACGAATAAATTATTGGTGATTCCTATACACTCGTAAAGTTCTCCTTTGTTGCCTCTCGAAAAGGACTACAAAATTACATTTATCATTGTAATCTTACACATACACACAAAACCCACAAATTAATACAGGCATTTTTAATAAATTCATAGGTGTACAATACAATAACACAGAAGAATACAAAAAGAGGCACCAAAACACACTTTCTCACACACGTACACATAAATACTCAAACACAGCTGAAACCAAAAAAAAAATACAATCACAGTTAATTATCAGCATAATAACATACTTTGCAAGACATCAGCACTTTCATAATATCAATTTCACAATAGGGTTTCATAGACGTAGTTTTGACACATAAAAAAAAAAAAAACATAGAAAACCTTTAATGAAACAATAATATCCACGTTAGAAAACTTTGAAACCTTGACATACAATTTACCCTTCTCTTTTAGTTCCAATGGTCGATGATTTTTGGAACTGATATATGAAATATTTCCTTAAATTTTCAATATATGCTGCATAACCATATGTAGCTGTGTGACACGCTACCAGGAGCCACTCCCTCAAGCCCCGGAGACACCTCCAGGGCTGCCCTGACTGACACCCAAGCTACGCCCACAGCCAGGATATTATTTCACACTAATTAGACCACACTCAGGGGCTTGCAGTTAAAAGACATTTTAAAAGAGTGAAAGGGGAGCTGGCTGGAGGAGAGATGGTTCTTAGACTGCAAAGTCAGTGGCTAGAGGAACAGTGTGGTGTGTTAAGCCTTACAAGAAAATCAAAGCTTTATTAGCTGTTTTTTTTTTAAACTGTTTGATTTCGGTTTTCCCCAACTAGAGCTGTCGTTTTGAGTTCCCCTGTTTCAATTTAGTTTGGTGACTTTTGTTACCTGTTTTATGTAGCCATGCAGAATAAATGGCCTAAACACTGCTTGCCTCTGGCCACTCTTGGAACCGGGCACATCTCAGCGTGCTACAGAGTTAACCGTCCCTTTGTATCCCTGTCTCTAGTTGCTGCCGGACCTGGTACGGCCCAGTGTACTACAAGCTACCATTGTTAATGTCAGATGCTGTCTGCACATTCATTATTTAGGATTTACAAACATCATTTTAATCATATTTTGTATTTTAGAGCACTGATATATTGTTTAGGATCAGAAACCTCAGGCATCTGAGACTGGGAGACTTGCAAGATAAAAAGATAATTTCAGACAAAATTGAATTTCTGAGATAATTGAAAGTGATGATTACAGCAAAATAGAAATAAATAAAATAAATGTAATATCTTTGAAAATTCTAATAGCACAAAAAAGAACCCTCAAAAGTCTAATGCAGAGGAGCTCAAATTAAATCAGAATCCTTCATAATGTACCTGTGAAAGGAAGTTAGGTTATTCCCAAAAACGTCTGCTGTGCTGTCCACCCCAATGGCCTCCAGCACTGTAGCTGCCTGATTGCTGCAGTGAGGATATTAGCACCTTTAAGGACTAGATAACATTCAGCATTTTAAATTGCTTTTGTTAAGGAAAAGACCGTATCTGGTTTGGAAGAACAAGCTGCACGTGTTGGATTTTGTCCAAGGTTGCTTAATGTAGAGCTAATAAGCAACATGTTAAACTAAGTCAATGAGAAAGTAAGGATGGGCTTTGCATACAAACCACCAGGGAGCCACTTGCTAAGGCTGCTGGGTTTAAATCCATGTGTTTTCTGCCACCACATTCATTTATTTTCTTATCTACTATCCTCTCCTGAACCAGTGGGTGGAAGATTAGATATAACTCTGTTATGCTTCCATGATCAAAACTAGTTTCTTTCCAGCCTTCCACTGACAATATCTAGAAGCTGCCTCCAGCAAGTGTTAAAATGCTCTCGATTTTGGAATTCACAGTATTTGGACCTCTCAAGTCAAGTATTCCATCAGAACAACTCTCACCTACAGCTGACTGCTACTACTAACTGCTACAGCTGTAGCCAGCTGCAGAAGTAGGGTCCCGCATGTTAGTCTCAAAAGGCATTTGTTTAGGTTTGTCCAATTTTTCAGTCTGTTTTCTGATGATCATGTGTAAGTACTTTCCTAGACTAAAAATTAAAAAAGAGTTTAAAAAAAACAAACCCAAAGGCGTATTATCACATGTTTCTATATACACTGAGCCTGGAGTACAATTGTAATGGGAATTGATCAAATAGGATCAAACAGTTGTTTTCTGAATAGAAAGAAAATCCTCAGTCTCATGTCAAGAGACATTATTGCGGCTAAACTGTAATGGCTGGGTTCGAGCAGGCCAGTTTTAGCCCTTCAGTCGATGCCACATAAAGCTGCACTGCCAGCAGTACTGGGTGCACTCTTCAACAGTAACAACAATTCCCTCTGTGCAGCGTTTTATGACAATCTGTAAAAATGTGCCATATCAAATAAAATTGGATTGCTTGATTTGTTGTGGATTGGGTGAAGAAAAAGGATAAGGATAATCTTAGTAACATCACAAATAATTTATAACATCAATATTATTAAAGCAATTGAATCAGAATTCTCAAACAAGAAAACTGTAATGTAATGTAGTGAGCTTTGTGTTGAATAAGTTCTCCTTGTAGGCTTTGTCTGCTTTGTTTTTAGCAGTGTTATCAGTAAGTATGCTATTAGCTATTAGTTGTTTCCCACTGGTGCATCATTTAGGATTGTTGTAATCTCCATCATTTAGGATTGTTGTAATTTCCTCAATTGGATCTTTGCACGCATTAGACGTGAGTGACAGTGGCAGTCCCCCTAGTGTATGTGGAGCATTGCCCAATTTATTCATCAGATCTCCAGGACTGCTCTCTGGGAGACTACACTTTAAACTTTATCCAGTAGCACATTCAACTAAAATAAAGTACTTTTAATAAGTAGTATGAATTCTTAGCATGATTTTACATGAATACCCTTATTTTGTTAGTGTGACACTGAGCTGTTTTAGATAACTATACAAAATCCATCATATCGGTTGTATCCAACAAAATAAAATTGTCAGGAGGAATGTAATAAGAACCAATTTATTTGCAATTGATTTGCTTTGCTTGTAGCGCACACTGAAGTACATGTAGCAGTTTGAATAGATCCAAAGCATTTCTAATGATAACTGGTCTTAGTTGTCAGACACATACAATATTTAGTTCAAACGCTTAATGAAAGATCTGTTTGCATATTTACAGACATCCGTCTCTACTCTTAAAATGTAAACCAACGTTAAAACATCTAAACGCTATTCTAAATAATTTTCCTGCAAAACTCCACATTCAATGCTACGCATATAACATGATTTCCAAAACTGTTTACAATTGTTCAGCTATTAACTGAGTTAGACATGCATTATAAAGAACATCATGAATATGCCCACAGAGAGATGTAGTGGCTGTGCCTGATCTAAACACCCTGCCACTTACATGTTGGAAAATGCTTTATTAAATATGTATGCACTACTACGACAGACCTCAGATGGACATGAATCAAGCTCCTGTCCAACAATTAAACAGCAAGTGTCAGCTGAAGATCATTCATGCACAGCATAGTCATTCAGGCACTGGTTGAGAGCTTTTTAATCTTCTGCCAAGTCGGTCTGCAGTCACTTGAAATAATTAAGCATGCAAAATTTGGTTCAATAGGTCATTATGAATGTAAGTATTTGAAAGATGTCTTATGGATCTTGGAACTTACCTTTCAAAGATTTCATCTGGTCTCATCACACTTTCCCATGCTCTATATTATAACTATGCATCTTACAAAATATACAAATATTCAGAAAGAAATGTCAAAATGTCTTAAATTCTACAAATAAGGAACACAGAGTTTTTCATAGAAATGACTATGCAAATTGTAGAAAAGCTTTGGCATAGTTGCCTACAAGTTGTGCCTGCACACTTGAAAAACAAAGATTAAAGTAATAATGCATGAATACTTGGCTTCATACTTTGCTCAATGCAGCTAGACATAGTTCTGTGTGTGCTCCACATTAAACTGCAGAAACACTTTAAATGATATGTACATGTGCAATATTTATTATGTTTTCGGTTTATGGTGAGTCAAGCTACATCTTCCACCTAAAGGTTACTGCCACCACCTCCCTCACTTGCCTGTATGATATGGTCGTATGGTCCTTAATCTAATAATACTTCATTATTTTCATATAACCCCTCTAACACACATCATTTTGGAACACAACCTTAATGTTCATTTTCAACGGATACCTTTCATTAAAATAAAAATTTGCCTGTTTTCTTAAAATTTTGACGAAGCTTCGCCTAGATAAAACATTCACAATCGCATACACAAAGCCAGCTTCAGACCACATCAGATCTTACAATGGGCACATCTCGGAAACCTGTCGGTCTAAGCCCTCCTGAGAAGCTCTCACGGTAAAGGCACTTGCCCAACCCTATTATCTGGATTTCAGAGGTTCAAATCCAGATCAAATAATTTTTTGATTGCGACTGGGACAGGAGAGTAGCGTCTCTAATCTGATGGCTTCATGGGGTCCTCCAAGCTGCTAGTGCTGTTAGGAAGGACCTTCCTTTTTTTCCATCAGGACTCAATCTCTCCTACGGGCTGCGAAACTTGAAGGTAGCTTGAAGACAATCGGAGGAGACCAATGGTACCTATTTACGCCCCTCATGTGTGGTAGTGCAACAGTTAAAATGAGTATCCCTTTAAGAGGTGGGGTGTTGCATGTCTGCAAATGAGGCCCAGTGAGAAGCTGCTCATTGTGGTTAGAGTGTAAGTAATAATGCTGCAATTTGCTGTGGACGAATAGGCGTGGTTCTGGACTTAATAAATGGGCATCCTGGAAAATCTCAACTCATTATCACCTGCGACTCGTAAAACCACACCACCAACACGTCTACAGCGTGTTACAGTGGCAAGAATTGATGGGTCCCCAACCTGGGGAGAAGCAAAAGTAAAAATAATCTGCTGTAATTTTACAATCAAGGATCTTACTGTGTCATACTTGTGGCCAAATGGGTCAGGGGATTATTCCTCCAACATTACATTTTACTTTTGCTTGATTTTTCATTGAAATTGTTGACTACAGTAGTATGTTTTCAGTAGGGCATTTCTAGGCCACCCATGGGTTTTTCTTCAAGCCTTACCTAATGTTTGGGTGGAAGGTAGGAAAAAGTGTGGTAGAAAAATACAGTCGTTGCTACAAACAAAAGGCTACAAGTATTTCTAGGCATGGTGGGTACACAATAGTGCACCTTGAGGTTGGACAAGGTGACCACCAGGTGGCGAACTGCGGCTAGCAGCTGCCGGCTGAGGAGCAAACAGAGCCACACATGTTCAAAGGGGAAGTTTCCGGCTCAGCCTCGCCCTCCGTGCCATGCTCTCCAATTCTTTCACCTTCCACCTCTCCCTCATCATCCTGTCTGATGGAGGGGCTTTCCTCCTGTCTCATCTTCAGTCTGAAAGGCAACACATGCACACACAATACTGAAATAAAGATAATCATGTATGTTGCTAAGAATTAAACTTACAGCATAACCAGTACCAATAGTAAAACAACAATAAATATATACATATTGCACAAATGACTCCCACATTAACAGTGATATATAACTATTCACTTAATAATTCTGTCCCAATAAAAAGAGACTCAATGCAGATGAAAATAGTACAATGACAACAGAAGCGCCACTTACTTCTCTCTGTTAAAGATCATGAACTCCTGCTGTACAACCTCAAGGCACTCCTGTAGATAGTCATTCTCCTTGGTGAAGAAGAGATTGGGCATCAAACCAGGGGACAATAAGACAAGACTAGTACCAAAAACTATTGTTCAAAGTAAAGTATTCTGGGATGGATTATATACAAACACAATGAAGGATTTTGGCATCCAGTATTTATCAAGAGATAATATGATAAATATGTGATCTGTTGAAACATGCCCCAATTCTAAATGTACTGATAACAAATAGGATGCCCCAGCTTTCTGCAAGGTGTCAATCATCCTGTCAGAAAGGCAAAAAAGGAATACAGAAGGCCCGTTGGCCAGCGGTGTTCTTGCACATGTTTCTTTTTTGAAGAACCAGAGTGGGAAATGTGTCGTCTCTGGGGAAGCAAAGAGATCGATCTGAGCCATCCTAAACCTGTTCCAGATCAGGCTCTCAATCGGAGGATTGAGTCTCCACTCTGTGCCGTTTTGAAACCCCCTTGACAGCGGCTGTGTTCACCAATACTGGCCTACTAGCAGGCGTCTGCCTGGAGGGAGAGGAGATGAGCAGGACCCAAACAAGACTAACTGCCTGGGACTGAGAAACCCTGGTGGTTGATGTAGGTCACCATTGTTGCACTGTCCTACTGGACTAGCACGTGAGTCCCCCGATGTCCTCTAAGAGGGACTGTTGGCTAGAAAACACTGCCTGTAGCTCCAGGATGTTAATGTGGCATCCACGCCACAGAGGCCTGCAAATATCTGGCACAACCCTCGTAAGAGCGCAAGAGGGAGGGATTGTGATGCTGCTGCCATCAAGTCCCCAGAACCAGAAGAACTCTACCTAACTGAATGGCGAGCTACAATCTGTTCTATTCTGCCATTGCATGGTTCACTCTCATGCACAGCCTGGAGAGTTGTTCAGAAATAAAATGCATGTATTGCCGCATCTGCTCTAAATATTCGGAGCATATGAGCCACTCATCCATTGAGCCATATGGCCAGTATTGAGTCCACACACGCCGTGAAAACATTTAGAGCTAGCAATGGCAGAACAAAGAACTTGTAGCTTTGTCCTTCGAAGAATAATTAATTTTCCCTGTTGTTATGGGGAAGTAGGCATCCAGCAGATCCACCGTAGTGAACTAGTCACAAATCAGTCAACTGAGACAGCTTCTTCAGGGTCAACGTCTTGAACCTCTTGCAGCAAATGATGTTGACCTGCTTGAGATCGAGAATCCGAACCAGACTGGGGAACGGAGCAACTTGAGCGAATATCCTGCCTGAACTCTGGTTAGCACCCGCAGGTCTTGGGTGCATGAAGCCAAGTTTTCTAAGTGGTCCTGGGACAACGACAGCAATGTCCTAGGGCAGCTTCTTTTTCTCAGAAGGAGCCACAGCATGCCGGTCCGAGCCTGGGTGGTGCTAAGAATGTCTGACACTATGGGACACTTACAGCCTACCCTGACCGGAAAAGCTCAAAGACAGGGGTAGCGCCTCAAGCTGGCCCTGAAGGCATGACTGTGGTCGCTGCAAAGACCATGGCTTCCACACCACCTGATGTCTAGTGGTTAAGTTAATTTGGTCTGGTGTAATCAGTGCATCAAGTCGTGCTGTCATGTCGGTGTCCGACGGCTATGCCTTTGGATAGCCACAGCTTACTGTGATGCTGAATTGGATAAGCGGCTATGTAAAATTAATGAATAAATGATAATAATAATAAATACATATATTTACAGATGGTGACTGTATATTGACTCATTTGAATGCATAGCCACAACTGCATAGCGTTCTTGGCAAAATGTATATTAATTGCACACATTCCAGGACCTGATAACCGACTGATATTGCATACCTTAAAGATGAAAGTCTGTTATCTACCTTCTGGGGCTGTTTTGAATCTTTGAAAGCTAATTTTTGCCTCTCCGTTTACTCCTGGTCATGAATATTGCTTGAGTAACTCACTGACTGAGAATCCTTGCTGTTGTCCCGGGATCTATTTTTAGCTAAACGCTTCTTCTTCTTATGTAGAGGACGGGACTCCAGGATCATCTCCTCAAGCTCAAAGGTGGGATCACAGTGCAAACGACCTTTCTGTAGGAACAGACACAATTAATCCAAATGTCCGATTGATGCTGTATGTCTTTACCAACATATACACAACAATACACGTCAATATTCTAAAGTCTTGCAGTACAGTTTTCATTTATATACGATTTAATTTTGTATTCGATAAATTGCCGCAAAGGGAGATATATATTTAATAAGAACATTGAACCGGTTGTCTTATGAAGTATTTCAATCCCTTTTAAACCGCACTTACGTTGGGGACAAATTTAGCCACAACCTTCTTCTCATACACAGCGTCCCAGTTGATGTCAGAAAGGTAGGGTGAGGTCTGCATGTGCGCAAGGCAGGAGAAGCGATGCTCAGGGTTGACAGTCAGCAGCTGTGGAACGGAACTGCAGATCTTTAATCATCACTGTCCCTGGGCCTGCCTTCACCATAGCATGCCTGCTTTGTCATCACTGCCTCCTAGTGCTTGGCAATTACACTACCCTGGGCTACATTCACACCACCCTAGGCTAGCTCTGATTCAACATTAAGCATAGGGGGGCACAAATTATTTTTAATTTAAGCATCATTATTTCACAGCTAACATTAAATCATTGATGGATATGTTTAGCCCATTTATAAAGAAAGGGAATTTATCCAACATTTAACTGTAATGTCATTACTACCTTGTCTAAATATGTTTCTCTTCGTGATTAATGTGCAACACAATATAAAATGTTGTTTGTGTCTTTTATTAATTTAAAATATGTATATATTTATAATAGACATTTAATAGCTATCATTTAATAGCAAGTCATTTAAGGGCTCAAAAATATGTTCTCTGGGGGTCCCTTTAAATGGGGCGTTCCTGAAGGGTCTAACATGTATACATTGTACTGGAAGAAATTTAAATGATTGGTTCATCAAACCATTTTCAAAATTCTATTTTATTGGAAAAAGAAGAGGGGGTCATCTTCCAAGCATTAACTAAAAATCAAATTAAATTAGATGCACTTTGTTTATTATAATACTCTTGGGAAGGACAAGAATGGTATAATGAGACATATGGTTAACATTAGAATTAAATCACACAAACTTTTATTTACCAGAATGAGCAAACCTGAGTTCTCACAACCCACTGTAAAACACAATTAGTTAATAAACAATACATAGTTAATTAACTCCACTCCCAATAGGGCTGCCTTCATAACAGCACACACAGTCAAACAGAAGAGTAGACACCAAATCCATCATACAGCATTGCCAAAATAATTATCTGAACACATAGCCTCTTAACACTTTGTTTACCCTGTTGCACAATTATACAATTATGTTGTAATTATAGGGAACCCAAGGGCTCATACCTTATTCATACTGCAGTGGTGAAATAGGAAATGCTAACCCTAAACTAATGCATAAGATGAAGATTGAAAGCAGAAAGCTTTTCCATTCACTGTGGATATCATCAATTGTTGTATTCAATCCATATTGTTTCTCTGCTAAAAATGACACAAAATAAAGGTAGAAAAACTTTTCCCAGAATGTTTTTATCCTTTCATAAACGTGTCAGTAGAGGGCACTCATTAACTAGCTGGAGAGTGGAGAACTTCTATAGAAGAGGGCAACCAGCTGGATGAACAATATGATATGAATGTATCAAAAACTGAGAGAAGCTTTACATTTAAGAATGCAAGAAGGAACAAATTAATTGAAAGAAAAACAAGTACTCTTCCAGCTGAGACAGACCTATGGCACACATACGAAGAATAAATGTTCACTGTTTCTGACAGATTGGGCACATGGACACATGCAGCTGTATGAATGAACAGGAGGTCATGGCTGAACAATATGGTGAAATTTGTGAAAACTAATGGAATAAAGAGCAACAACTATGAGACATTTTTTTAAAGAAATTTTTAAATAGCTTAAATATCAGTGCTTTAGAGTTTCAGCTGAGAAGAAGGAAGCTATGTTTAGTGTCGTGACGCTGTAATATCTGATATATGTGTCACTGTATATAAGTTTCCATCGCAACAGGCCATGCTGCAAATGGTTGTCACAGAAACCATCTCTCAAGTAACATAATGGCAAAAGTCAGTTCTTTGTATCAGAATTACATTTATGATTCTTCTCTTCACAAGACAAGGAAAACCCCTACCCCCTACACACACACACACACACACACACACACACACATACACACACACACACATACACACACACACACAAACTCACAAAACACACACACACACACACTAGCTCACCTTCCTTAACAGGGACACCAGGTCTTTCGGCCAGGCTGAGCAGTACTGCACGCTAACTGTGCTGAAAAGCTGCATTAGGGACTCCACCGAATTGCTGGCATGGATATCATATGGCCTCTGTTAGAGAGAGAGAGACACAGCGAAGATGGGAGAATGGTTATGATAGAAAGGCCAGCCATTTCAGACATCTCCACTCTGTTCACCACCCCCCTGCCCTGCTCCAAATCCTCACCCATCCCCGCAGAACCTCAAAGATGGTCACCCCTAGAGACCACCAGTCCACTTCGAAGGCGTAGCCAGTCCCCCCACTCACAAATGATTGGAATATTTCAGGTGCTGTTAGAAAATAAACAGAGGTCAAATAAGTGTGGGAAATTTGGACAAGAATCTAAAAATTCCTAATTACGTAAGGAAATGCACATATTTCAAATGGAAGAAAAATTACGTTTTCATAAATGTATCAATAAACCTATAAAATCTGTGTGGAATGGAGGGCTTGCTGTTTTTCATACGAGAACCCTGAAATGTAGCATGGTTTCTTTTAATTCATTTTCATCTTTTGAAAACCTTGTAGTCATTCTGTTTTATAGTTTGTAGACCTCCTAAAGGTAATAGCGCTTTTCTTAAAGATTTTCTAAAATAAATCTGTGGGCAATCTGCTTAGGGACCTACTCATTTATAAACTATATAATTATATATACTTTATATATTTTTGAACTGTCCAAATGACTTGTACACTACAGTTTTATAAAAGATCAGCAGATAATTTATAACAATGCAGGTAAAGAGGCAAAAACAATTTTTCAATGCTACAGATTGCATGTTATTCCAGCTAGACTCCTAAAGTAGGTGCTTGGAAGTGCTTGACCACATTTTGCCTCTGCAAACAGCTCCCTAGTTACACGTTAATTTCCTTCTTGCTTTAAACATTCAGCCACTTTGTAAGAAACTTAACCTATTTCAAAGCCACCATTTCTAATCTAAGATTCTAGAAAAGATCATCTTAAAACGATTATTCATTAGGTAAAAAAAATTTTTTTGAGAAATTCCTATCTTGTTTTTATTCATTTCACAGTACCAGTGCTGCTTTACTTAAGTAAGAATTGCCATTCCTTGAAATCTGAAGCTCTATTTCCCTTCTTCTAGACCTCACTGCTGGCTTTGATACAATTGATCCTTACATTTTAATAGACCTTCTTAGAAACTCGGTTTGCATCACTGGCACTGCCCTAAAATAGTTTGTATCTTATCTCTCTGGTAGACATTTCAAGTGGTGATCGTATGCCACTCAAGGGTCAATTTTGGGTCAGATTTTGTTTTCTATCTGTATGCAGCCTCTAGGCCTTATAATTCCCAACCACAAAGCATTGCTTTTATACTGATGATACCCAGCTGTACTTCAATCTTAATCTAAATTATTTGAGAAAATTAGATGCTTTGCATGCTAGCTTGGGTGACATAAATTGCTGGATTGCCAAAAATGTTTCATAGTTAAATACAGACAAAACAGAATTCTGAATGACAGGTCCCAAGGAACTGAACTTACCCGTTGTAAGCTGGACTCCCTTAACATCAATGTAAAACAAGCCTCTAGGAACCTTGGTATTAACTTTGAGCAGCACTCGAAAAAATACTAGTACAGTGTTGCAATTACCTGCCAAGGAATACAACCAAATTGAAGTATTTTTTTTGTCACTTGGTAACACTGTGATTGTCATTCAGGCTTTAATCTCCTCACGGCTGGATTACTGCAATTCTCTTTTTACCTGCTATCCAGTCCCAACTAGTTCAAAATTCAGTTGCAAGACTCCTAACACCCCTATCCTTCCCCCCCCCCCTTTCCTCCCTGCACTAGCTTCTTTTATTGATTACTTTTCAGGCAAGATGTGGAAGGGCCCCTGGGTATATTGCTGAGCTTTTATCCACTAACATAACTCTTTGCCCTCTTAGATCCTCTGATAAAGATCTTCTCACTGTTCAATAGTCTAGTCTTAAAATCAAGGGAGACCTTGCCTCTTCAGTTACGGCCCCTGGACTCTGGAGCAGTCTCCCAGATAATATAAAAGCTGCTGAGTCTGTGTATTCTTTTAAACTCGTTTTAAAAACATATTTTAACAATCTGGATTTTTATTAATATAGTCTGACTTTTTAAAATTCCTTTTTGCTCTTTGTCTACAGTTCTGTACTGTTTCTGTCAAATTTCTTTCTTCTATGTTTTTGCTTTGTAAAGCAATTTGAGCTGTTCTGCATGATAGGTGCAATCCAAATAAATTCGTTATTTTTAGTATTATTATTAAGAGATTAAACAAGCCCAGATATGTTACCCATGTATGGTTTAGTTCCAGCCAAGGCAGTGGCCCTCTCTCCATCCTTTATTATTGTTGCGATGTTGAAGTCAGTGAGGTGAGCATGTCCTATAAAGCAGGGTAGCCAGAACAACAAAACCAGTTAGCTTTAAACATGTCGAAAGTAAAATGCTATTATATACTCTCTTTACTCTATATATTAACACTTCCCTAAAAAATCCTTTCAAAACTTAAAATTCAATACAAAAATCTGTATACTAGAAAACTAGAATATTGTTACTGTCTCTAACAAAAACACTACAGTATGAAAGAACTTTGACAGCTACCACAATATACTTTCATTCAACAAATAATGCAATTTTGATATAAGAAGACCATAATTTGATGTTCTTTTTTTGTCGGACACAACCTCTCTGCAAGTCTTCTACCAGCACAGACACTCACACATAGTTATGTTAATTTTGGGGTCTTGTTGTTAACAAATTTATTGCAAAAGTTCCAGGCAAATTGGTTTTATTCCTGCTCAAATACATGTTCATTTAATTGCCACAAACACTTCAGGCAACAAGCAAACAAACCTGTTTTTCTTAATAAGCCTGCTTCATCTGGGTCCATGTATGTCGAATAAACTCAGGCTATAGGCAACGGAGGTATCCTAGCTACCATTCACCATTAACATCTCAACATCAAAACAATTTTTATTGAGAGCTGAATGTTTAGCTCTTAAGCTCACCCCTCGGCCTGTGCTTATTATCATTGTTTATCATCCTCCTGAAACTAATCCTGCATTTATATTTGAACTCCCTGAACGAGCACATCTCTCAGTTATGTAGGCTCTGCTAGACTTTAACTGTGATTTTAATATACAAGTTTTACATGATGTATCAGTTGGTCATTTTTGTCTGTATTTGATTGTTTTGGTGCACTCACAAGTGTGGACATGCACTTGACTCTGCTCATGAGGTGTTCGTACAGATAACCTCACTGGTACCGACCTTCTCTGACTGATATCATTATGAATCGCATGCTCATTCTTCCACCGTTCGGTAAGAGACGTACAAACTCAAAACATTAAAACTGTCAATCTCAATCGTAAAGTTGAGGCATTGGAGACTGCTTCTTATCTAGCTCAGCCCTCAAAAGAGGACGAGTCTGTCTCTTAATAGAATATGACTCTTGCAGCTACAATCGATGATATAGTCCCCATGAAGACATGAGTTGTTTATTTCAAATTACCAGAACCTTGGGATACCAAAGAACTGTGCTCAGTTAAAAGTATTAGATTTACTATCCATGCTCAGATGTTTGACCAGCAGCAATCTTTGAGAGTGAACAAAGGAATCCCAAAGTAATTTTTCATCAACATATTATTGCAACCTGCTGCTTTTAACTGAGTGACTCTATTGATGTCTGCAAATGCTGGCTGGCTAAGTATCTTGTTGCTCTTAGATCTCAGTGCTGCATTTGATAGTATCTTGCTGGAGCAATTCCAGTCTTACCTCAGTCTGGTACAGTTCTCCAGGGAATCATGTGCTATATGGTCAAAAGTATATGACGGCATTCAAATTACTGCATTTGGATATGTCAACCACAGCTGTTGCTGACTGATCTCCATAGACAAACATCTGGAGTACAATGGCATGTACTGATGAGGTCAGTGACTTTAAATATGACACCATCATAGGATGCTACCTTTCCAACAAGTCAGTTCTAACATAAGTGCTCAGCCTCACTATTGCTCTTGAGGCTGAATGGAAGCAAGTCCCCGCAGCAATGTTCTAACATCTAGTGGAAAGCCTTCCCGTTAGAGTGAAGGCTGTTATAGCAGACCAACCACATCCATATTTAATGCCCATGATACTGGAATGAGATGTTCAACGAGCAGTTCTTCACATACTTTTGGGCATTTGGTGTATTTTTGGTAAAGAAAGCAGTATTTAAACATTATTAGTCAATATTCAGCTACTGCTCTAATTATGCAGGTCCCCCAGTTTTTGGCCCACTTGCTAAAATTATACATCAACCTGGCCTGAGTTATCGTTTATATGCTGATGATACACAGATACACAGACCTACTTTGACCTACAAAGTCTTCAATGGCTAGTAGACACTCACTCTTTCTCACACACAACAATCACGTGTCACCCTCAGCCAGACTTCCACTTATTCAAACACTCACACAAACACACACACACACACACACACACACACACACACATATACCTTTCAGTGAGACTTCCACACTTCCACAAACACTCATACACATAGCCTCTATGCATGACCTCCACTAGTAAAGACATTCACACAAAGAGACACACATACCCACCTCTCCTAGTGTGGACTTAATGGCCAATTTACTTTATACGCATATCTAGTACCCATCTAGGTCATACCCCCCTGTACCTCCAGAATAGTCTGAATAATACGACAGTGGTACATTCATTCTCCAAACAGCCCATTCCATCTCATCAAAATGTTCTATTGGGTTGAGGTCTGGGGGCTGTGCAGGTCAATCAAGTAAACTAAACTTGCTGTCATATTCCTGGAACCATTAAACCATGAGACAATATATGCTTTTTGACATGGCACATTATCTTTCTGGAAGTATCCATATGACAAAGGGTAAACTGTAGACATGGAAGGATGCACCCAGTCAGCAATAATGTTCAGATGTTAAAATTTTGCTGGCAACGTGTACCAGGAAAACATTCCATACACCTTTACACAACTGTCACAAGTCCACAGGACTGCTGCTGACTGGATGTTTTTTGTTTGTTGCACCATTCTCAGTAAAACCTAGATACTGGTCGTGTGTGAAAAACCCAAGAGGGCAGCCGTTTCTTAGATACTGGAAATGACATGCCTGGCACTGACTAGCATACCATGCTCAAAGTAATTTAGGTCACTCACTTTGCCTATTGTAACGTTTAATCGAGCAGTACCTGAGTGCCTTGATGCCTGTCTGCCTGCTTTATATAGCATGCCATGGCCATGTTACTCACTGTCTTTAGCAATGGGGAGGGGTACCTAAGAAACTGCCAACTGAGTGTATATAGCATTGAAATTCTGAATCCAATTATAGACATCGATCAATCTTCCTCACCTTGTTCATCCAGAAGTATATTTTCAGGTTTAATATCCCTGCAAGAGAGATAAAAGAACATTAAAAAGTTTAATGTCAGGAACATTCAGACCAACTTGCCATATACACATTACCTACATGTCTTCTAGCACTGCATTCTGTTTAAAGTAGTCTTGAAGCATACCAATGTTTTTGCTTGCACAACAACTTTATCACTGTTTTTAAAAAGTACTTCCTGGCATTAGCTTCAACGATACTATTAGCTAACTTACCAAAATTGGTTTCTATTCACAGCATTTAAGGTGAAACAGCCTCTGTTTGGTTTATTTTCTCTTTTTTAATGATATACTAACCAGAACTACCCACAATTCTAGGTGATGTCTAAAAAAGACATTGTACAGATGTAGTTTTATATATATATGACCCTATATA
>JAOYSI010073922.1:0-19231 GCA_025775065.1 Hiodon alosoides | reverse complement strand
AGGAGGGAGGTAAATCTAACAGTAACAATGAGCTTTCTAACCCATGTCTCTGCGGTGTGAAAACCGCCATTGGATCCGGGCTCTTGCCACAACTTAACAGATGGTTGGCATCATGTGAATTAGAGAGTGCTGTATGGTGTACATACATATTATATATATATATATATATATATAATATTTGTTTTTAAATGAGAACGCTATGTAAATAACATTGTTTTAGTCCTTGGGCTGTGACAAATTGCCCCATATAACTAGACTTTGTTCCTACACCTGTTAGATTTACATTTTATCTGTGCCTGTACAAGGAAATGTAGGCACACTATATATATAATATTTACTTTCCTATACTTTAAACCTTTTAGGGAAAAATTGTGTTGAGTAGGCATAGTAATAAGTAACACAATTCCTGGAATGAGAGGAGTAAAATTCAGCTGAAGTGAAAGAGACTTTTTATCATGGTTGCATCCAGGAGGAGTCACTGGGTGCACTAAATGGCTCAGCATGACTCGAAAAGCCATTTTCTAAATGGATGCCTCTATATACACTCAGCTGATAGAAATCTACCCAAGGCTTAGCTCTGGTAACAAGATTGTCTGT
The DNA here is from genome assembly GCA_025775065.1 of Hiodon alosoides. Classification (NCBI taxonomy): domain Eukaryota; kingdom Metazoa; phylum Chordata; class Actinopteri; order Hiodontiformes; family Hiodontidae; genus Hiodon; species Hiodon alosoides. The sequence continues at coordinate 18,634 of JAOYSI010073922.1, read as the reverse complement.
CTCTCAGGCTCTTCCCCATGCGTAGTTTATTTTCGTAGACAAGGTAAAGAATCTCTTTTTTTTTTTACTTTGTCTCAAAGTTTTACACAACAGAGATGGAAGCCTGAGTCTGGTTCCAATTGCTTTAAAGAAATGTATTTGTTCTCTCGTTGTAATTTCTTCACTTAATATCAGAGACATTGTTCATCCTGAATCACTTTCTGTTACTGACAAAGGTGTGCCCGTTTGGAAAATCCACAGACGCTCTATATTATCCCATATCAACAAGTTTTTGTTAGCAGTGTGTATAAAACAGCCCACTAGATTTTTGTACATTGATCTGCACACTCCGGATAGTAAAGGTTTTGTTCAAGTGAATGCATTTGTGTGGTGTGTGTATGCGTGTGGCATGTGTGTGTTTGAAAGTGCATGTGTAGGTAATTGTGTGTATGTGGGCTGAAGATTTTGTGCTACTCGAGCCAGTTTTTTCTGCCATCTTTCCTCTTGTCACATCAGATAGTCCTCTCTCTGCTGCAGTGTCTGTCCCCTTCCAGTCCAGCACAGCGCAGAGGAGCCCAGATTCCCAGCATGCACTGCAAACAGGATAATCAGTGGATTATGAAACCTGGATTTTGCTGGTTAGAAACCCTGTTTTGTTTCAGGCAACAATCAACTATCCACGGAGCGGGCGCTGGCTTTGTGTTTGTGACTGCGAAAATTAGGTCTATATTTCCTCATCAGGTTCACTGTCATTGATTGCCCTAATCTTCTGAGGTTGACATCCACTGTCAGTAGTTTAATTCTGGTTATTTATTTTTGTATTGCTGTAACCTTTGATGTACATTTGTATTTCCCTGAATATAAATGCCCTCTTTCGGAGCCAAGACAGTGTTCACTCTCCTAAAGGCCTCTCTGCATGCTGTTATCTAGGCCTATTCCATTTATGTCTCTCTGCCCTCCCCTACAAGCTTGCGTAACTTGTAATGAGCTATTCTCTTCTTTCTGTGTTCAATCCAATTTTGAAATTGTGCAGCTGAAGTGAAATTATGAGTCTGTCAGGGAGAAGGAGAAAAACAGACGTAGACAGACAGAAAGTAAAAGACAAAGGACGGAACACAAGCACGACTAACGCTGCGTCTAAGCTCTCTGCAAGCAGCCTGTCATTTTGTGATATGCCGTCTCTTTATGGAAGAGCGCGCCTTCTTCTGTCGGTGCTTCCCAGAAAGGACTGAGTCTTGGTTGTTCTGATTCTATTAAAGACATCCCAATCCTTGTGTTCTCTGTACAAAACCAAACCCGTGACTAATTCAGCACAGATTTTCGTACCCTTGTCTAGTATAATCAATAAAAAAAAATAATAAGTGGGAGATGATTAAATAAGCAGAGGTATTTTGGAGAGTCCGATGAGAATAATGCTGGGGATTTATTTTTATGCCGCTGTCTGACAATAGCCATGACGGTGGTAAGAGTGGCAGAAAAAGGCTTTTGTTTGTTTTTGCCTTGGCTGCACATCTCTGCATGTAATTTGTTGCCACAGTTACGTATTGCATTCAGTAATTATTAAGACTCAAGCTTTGAGAAGTTAAAACCCCTACATTTATTGTTTAATTTTCTAAGAGAGCTTAAAGGGGTCTAAGGATTGCCAGACTACGCTGATTTTATAAAACATAACCCCCCCCACGGGCTTTCTGTTTGACTGAAAAGTCAGTGTTTCGTTTGCTGGTCTGTAAGACTTTATTAAGTTAAATTTGGTTTGTGGTTTAAGTATTTAATTAAGATGGGAAATAATGGCCGTAAACTACCACTCCTTTCCCCTTTGTCTGATCACTCCCAGACTGAGCACAACCCAGACTTCCGCATGGTCCAAATTTAAAATTCATGCCTGCGATATGTTATACAAGCCTATTATATGCATAAAAGCATAAAGGTAGACTAGTGACTTTTCAAATAAGAAAACAACCCTGGGTACATTTGACAATGATGATTATTATTTTCCCGTGTATGATGTGTCTCTCCGGGACTCCTGTGGTGCATCTTGCACAGCTCCTGACAAGTGTCAGACATTTGTTTCTTCACGCAAAAAAAAAAACAAAAGAAGAAAAGAAGTAGGAACAACACTAGGCTGGTTGTTGGACAAAAAGTAGGTGTTAACTGCAATGGCTCTTTCAGTACATATGCTCGCTTTTGGGCTGACAGCTCAATCTGCTCCAAGTCTGGAGCCTGCCAGAGTTTACATGGAATGAATTGAGGATAGTACTGTTGTGAAAGCCTCCTCTGGGCAACGCTGCGCAGGCCCCACGCTGGGCCTTTGTCCCGCCCCCATCCGCTCAATTGGAAAAATATAATTAAGGCTGCTCATTTGGCAAATGCAACCGCAGCCTGTTGATTCTGGCAGGGATCTCTGGACCTTTCCTCACTTTGCTATTGTCATTTTTTTTCTTAGCTTTTTCTATTGTTTCCATCCTGAGAAACCGTTGTAGGTAAGAGGAAATGGATAGTTACTGGTACACAGCTATGTCGCGTTTTCTTCAGTCTGAAAACAAAAAAGTTGTTTGCCAAAAACAAAGTTGTTTGGAAGGAGTATTCATTGAGCCTTTTGTTTGCCCAGGTCCGTGTATACCTGTAGAAGGCAAATGCCAGTCCGTGGGAAAATCTGTTGTGACGCTAGAGTTTTTGAGGATTACAACAAATCTAGCTGTATTTGGATTTGGGTTTGAGTTTTTTTAATTATTGAGAATTCACAGTCAAAATTTAGTTTCCATGCGTTCTTTAAATCTTGCAAACGTGGACAGTTAATATTGTGTATGACATAATTTTATGAGGAGGCGAGAAATTATTTTTAGCTTAATTTGCTCGGTAGTTTAGGACTGAGCATAAACTTGCCAGTGTGGAAATGGTGCGCCCATTGGTCACGTCAGTCCATCCTGGCTGCCATTATGTGCCACATCATATTTCAGCAAGTCTCTAGGATGTCAACAAAACCTACGCTGGAGTTTCAGTTCATTTCCAAAAGGAAGCCAATTACTATGAATTACTTGAAGCACATATTATCCGACTTGATCCTTGACCTTGTCTGCTCCAACCCACCCACCCCCACACCCATGCCCTACCAGTGATCCTTTTCTCCCCTCTTTCTGCACAGTTCCCTTTTTTAATTTTTATGCTCACCCAGTATTCCCCTCCCCGTTCTGTCTTCTTCCATGGTTTGTTTCTCGGTATCTGATAAATCCCTGGGAGGCAGCCCCTCTCTCTTTTGAAAATGGGTTTATCCCATTTAATTTTCTCTCTCTGTCTCTCTTTGCCTCTGTTCTGGAAGGCTCATGGAAAGGAACTAAAACAGTGCTTTGATATACATTGAAAGCAGTGGAAACTGTGTGGGGAAGAGAAGGATTATGAATACAGAAATGAAAACAGTTGCTTTCTACTGATCCTTTTGCAAAAAAAAGTCGTTGAAAATAAAGAAGACAGACAGGAGAGAGTGGACGGGCACATCTCCCGTGGGTTTGTTTCAGTAAGCAGACACCGAAGATCTGCCACTTTTTGTGAGCCTCTGTGGAGATTATTTGCTATTAATAAAACTGTATATATTCTCCCTCGACGAAGTACAGTTTCTCATTTTACTACAAAACTCTTTATGAAATGTGCTTATGATAATGTACAGTCAATAAAGTCAAACGGTGAAGATGGGGCTCTCATTTCTTCGTTACAATTTTAAATTTATTTACAATTTTAAGATGTTCTTTGTGCCCTGAGCCTTCTATATCAGAGCCCTAAAATGGTATTATGAGGTATTAACGGTGAGATTTGCTTTAAGACCTGTATGTAGCATTCAGTGGTAAGGGTAGGATTCTATACCTAAATAAATGGGAGACACCCAAGACTATGATATTTAAATGTGGGAAATGGCTGTATGTTCATGTTAATCAATCAATCTTTATTTTAAAATGTATGTGTATATTTTTAAATTTTTTATCTGTCTGCGTGTATTAAGCAGTATGTCTGTATAAATGTCTGTTTGCTCATATGTGAGTGATACAGGGTCAGGCAGCTCCCCGTTGAGATGCTCTGTTATCTAAAACCAACACAGCCTCACTCTCTGAGACAATGCTGAAAAAGAACCTCACCAGCTGCCGTAGTGGTTAGAATCCAGGCTAGAACCCTGTTATATTCCATTTATTCAACCTTTCCTATGGGACAGCGCAGGAAAGACATTCCACATGCATTGATTGGACATTTTGAGATTAAAAGGCTACCGTGGAAGGTTGTGAGGGCTGTCGCATGGATCCAAAAGATGGCAGTAACTGATTAAGCTACATGGATGATTAAAAAAAATCTTTCTCAAATATCTGAACTTGCACGCTCACAGGCTTACCTCCCAATCAAATCCACAAATTCTCCCTTTGTTTTCCGCGCTTTGAACTCTTTGCTAAGCAAGTATTTTATTCTCTATTATTTTTCCATTCTCTAAGCCACTGATGCTAAAAGCTGACCCGGGTGAGAGATATGGGCTCTGCCATGTGCTGAATGTTGATGCCACTGTGCTTCTGTGTAATTGGTTTAAAAGTACTTACCCCCATCCACTATTTGAAGGAATAGCAAAGTGGTTTAAGCCAGCTATGACCTTTTTAAAGATGTAAGCTGGTGTGCGTCTTCCAGCCACCTCACCCTCAGCCCCCCAACGTGTAGAGTGGCCTCTATGTCACACTGTCTGGCTTTTACCCGCTCATTATCTTGCCTGGGAAATTGTTTTTCCTTTTTTTATTTATTATTAAGGTCTAAAGTCTCTCTCTTTCTCTGTGGCTATAGGTAGATTGCTGCTACACTGGGGCAATGCTGATCCCAAAAAGTACCCTCACATAGCAGTATAATAGAGCGCTGGGTTCTGACGTCCAGCAAAGCACCGTCAAGCGCGGTTGTGAGTAATAATAGGCTGCGCAAATGCACAAATGCTGTCCTCTGCCTGGTTTTCATGTTATAGGTTTAATCATTACCTATCTCTTTTCATCCTTATCAAGGTCTCGGTGGTCCGCTCACGTCTCTCTGTATAGAGTCCCTTTCTCAGGTTGCCACAGATGTATAGTGCTCAGTGGCAGCCCTCAGTAAGTGTCACCGGCTTGAGCCCCATTCTGTGGCATTCGAGCAGCCCTTCCTCTGTCTCTACCTCAGGCAGCTGCTTCCACTGCTCTGACACTAACCCCGCTGTCAGGAAAAGTTGAAGCAGTGGGCGTGAGTTTAGTGCTCACCGCCACATCTCCATCTCTTGAGAAAGGCTTTGTGAAAAGCCAGCTCAGGGCTGTCTTTCACACTGGGGCGTGTTTAAAATGAACTTGGGCGCTGATGGTTTTCTGACACACTGTATAATTAGAGTACGTTCCCACAGTGGATAGAGCTGAGGATAATAATGGCACCTGGAACGTTCAGCGTTGTGCTCGAGGTTCCATCATCTTCTGACCTCTTGCTTCTGTGTTTCTTTTCTACTGTGTTGTGATGGCTGTTTAATTGTTGGGGACGGACAGTTGCATAACTCAATGCATGAACCTCCCTCTCCATCCCCTTTACCAGTTCACCTTAAAAAAATACAAAAATAACAAAAATTATGTGTTATGTAATCACCATTAAATTAGATTTTTTTTTAAACTTCAGTATTCCTTCTTTTCCTTCCCCCTCACCTGGCTTGTGGACCACTCTCTTCCACCGCCACCTGTCTGGGGACTGTGGCCATGATTACTTCTGGGGTTGCCCCGGCCTGCACAGCACAGGGGCTGGCCAGCAAGATTTGTGAACAACTCCTAGCACTCAGACTTTTGTAAGCCGTCAGTGACTCACTGGTTCATGGCAATAAAGGGGTTTTGGTATGGTGAGCGAAGTATTTTTGATTGTTTTAATCAGTTACACACACACAGTGCTCCATCCATCCAGTAGTTAACAAGGCCTTACTTTCCCATCAGCAGTTTACCTTTGTACATTACAGAATAGAAAATATTAGAGAATAAAATGCGTCTTGCATTCAGCAGACGTCTACTAATTTTGTACTTCTTCTAATGTTAAATAGCAATTGAAGCCAGGAAAGCCAGGATTTATTACAAAATGTCCTACTTGTTTGGGCAGAAATTTTCTCCTCATTAAGAAACATTTTAAACACTTCTCATTTTTGACTGAATGCAATTAAATGACGGTCAGAGGTTGTTTAGAACAGCTGTTCCAATCATTATAAATGGCCGTTTCATTTTTTTTCACGTAACTTTTAATAATATAACCATATTATAACCATATTATAGCCTTATTATAACGATATTATTGCCATATTAAAACCATATCATAGCCATATTATATGAAAGCAGGAACACAGCCTCATTATTTATTCTTCACGCGTTTTAGGAGTTGCATACACGTCTTCTCTTTTTTTTTTTAAGTCTGCAAGTCTCATAATCCTAGTATTATTATATTTATAGAAAATAAAGCAACTTTGGGTTATGGAGAAGTATGTGCATTGCCTTCCGTTCTGGCTCCCAGTGTTGGAAAAAGAGTTGACATAATGACACACACTGTCCTGGAAGTTTAGACCAGGTGTGAGGAATATGCTTAGCTGAATGGATGGATTTGTCTCCTCTGTCTACTTGATGTACAGCTGATAAAATTTGACTATAAATATTTCAAGTCGTTGCTGAGTTGCGCGCTCAGTAAGAAACAAGCTCCCTTATAACGGTTGTCATCCATAACGTTGACTCCCACACTCAGTGGTCCTTCCTGCAATGTTTTTCTCAGGAGTGTCTTCTGTGTCTCCCTAATTGCGTTTATTCAGCCTATGCCATTTACCAAAATGATTACAAGCCAGATGGCGGGGGGAATTTTTGAATTTTTCAAAGAATCGTTTTGTTATTTTATCTCAATCAAAGTAGCACAAAATGCAGGTTTGTCTAAAAAGTTAGTGTACAATTTCAGGGTGGTACGTCAATCTTCTTTTGTCATTTGGCTAAAAAAATGTCTTCGTGAATTTAAATGTAAATAAGTGGAGTTAGCCATACAAATCTATATGAAAAACTATGTAAAAAAGAAGAGAAAATGTTATATGCAATTGCTTGGGTTACCTTCTGATCACTATACACAAATGTGCTTTCTAAATTATTATTTTTTTTAATCGCAAACTGACGTTTCTAAGTGAAACATGTACAGTTCTGTGCAAACGTCTTAGGCACCCTAGCTTTTTTGCACAGATGTAGTCTTTCAAGTTTCTTCTGCATTAGTTTGTCAGTAGTAAAAAATGTCCAAACATTCATTTTCTGAAAAAAGAATAACATTGAATTCCGCCACAGATGGTATGGTCTCCACAGAGCCCTGATCTCAACATCTTTGAGGCTGTCTGTGATTACCTGGACAGACAGTAGAAGTACTGACGCTCGGAACAAGCTACCTGCCGATTGTCTAATAAAGCTACACGACAGTGTACCTAAAACAATTGATGCAGTTTTAATGGCAAAGGGTATTTATTTTATATTTAGAAACTTTGCATTTCATTATTTTTGAAAGCACCTTCACTTTACAGACTTTTATTTTACGTGTGACTAAGACTTTCGCACAGTACTGTATGTCTTTATTTTACAGCCTTCTATGGCATCCGCTGCACTGGGAGATATTCACATTCTTGATGTTTCGTTCAAAAGCACAATTGATAATGCATTTTGGTTAGACGCACCACCATCTCCCATTTCTGTTGTGGTTGCCCTCAGCAAGTAATCGTTTCCCCGTAATTGAAAACATGACAAGTCATTTTATTTTATCTTTGCCAAAATGGTTACCTTTCTAAAAAAAAAAAAAATGTATTATTGGTTAGCAGTCCCTCTGCTTTTCATAGTTCTTATTCTTGGTTTAGGCTATATATCTTCTAGTGGTCGATCAGGTTAAGGACCTTTCCCAAGGTTGCAACAACTCTGCCCCTTCCATAATCAAACCCTGATCTTAAGCTGAGGCTCATTTCCAGGTAAAAGTGGACATGTCTTTCACCTAGGGCTATTCCACACCGCTGTTCCTCATAGAAAACTATGTTTAAATCATTTTAAAAAAACATATATATGCATATATACAAGGGTTACCACTCATGTTACTGTATTGTATCTGTGTGATAAGGATTTATTAAATCACTTTCTCTGTAGTGTTTATATTCAATCTCAAGGCCCCCTTTTTTTTTTTTTTGGTTAACTCTGTTTTAGACATATTGTACCAGGTCAACTTTAATCAACTGAGTCTGAATGAGGTTTAGTTCAGTCAACTTAATTTCCTCTTCCATTGTCCCAGAAGTCAGCTCCTGTTTTTTTAGGCCTTTGTACCTCATTTATATTTTTCAGAAGTGGAGATATAAACCGTTGGCTGGTCCATTTCAGTCAATTTAGTTCTGTGATGTTAATATCCATGACTGTGTCTCTGGAGGGACTTCACTTCATCAAGAATTCACAGCTCACTAAAGGCGCTGTTAGCTACTGTACAGCATGTAAATAAGCATATTTCACCATTTGCAATTGGTACCATTTTTGTTATTTTATATAACAAGGTTACAACATTTTAAGTAACATCCTTTCTGGCTTGAGCCAGTGCAGAAGTGTTTTTAAAATGACCAAAATTTAGTTCCTGAGTGTAGCGCTAATGTTTTTATTTTATTTTCCAGTGATGTGGGATAGCGCCACATCTGTGCTTATCTGTTTTGCTGTAGATTGATAACCTCCTCTCCTCCCACTGCACTCACTCGCAGCCACACAACTGCACACGCACACACCCCATTACTGTTATTTGTTATGCAGTCCCTGATGGATGCTGTTAATCCCTTCCAAGTGTTCTTGGCCTGATTCCAGCTGAAACAGCTTTGTACTGAGTGAGGCTTCACGCGGCTCAGAAGCAGCTACCCCCACCAGCACGAATGATGGGGGTTTCAGACTCTGGTCTTTAGCCCTGGCCCACTTCCCAAGCAAGAGATTCATCTTTCATCTTTAGGCTCCGCACATTCAATATTTGATAGGATTGCCGCTCTGATGACAAAAGCACTGGACTTGGGACAGGGGCTAAGTTATCAAATCAGACAAGGAAGTGCGGAATTTTGCCATCAAGTGGACACGTCTTAGCGGGGGCATCATGATAAGTAAAGCGAAAAAAAGGCAATAAATATATAAATATACTTGTGTATTTGTACAAACGTGGCAATTTCCAGGGCCATTTGCTCCTAGTTTTCAATTTTCTCTGTAATTACCAAAAGTGCATGTAAATAGCAATGGGTCCAGAGATGAGGAACAGGATTTGAAATGGCAGTGATTTCATTTTGTATTCTGTTGTTTCATTTGCGTCCCTGCAATTTAATAGATGTATTTTTTGGCATCAGTTTGATCAGGGCAGTTATTTGGCTCTTATTTTCTTGGCAGTGCCATTTTCAATCCAGATCTGCTTGGCTTTATTTTTTTGTTTTTTAAGCTAACCTTTTTTTTTTTAAACTTCCAAACCAACCGTCTCTGTCGGTCGTCCGTCGTCTAATTGAGCTGTCACGTAACCCTATTGTTTTCATCCTGACGCTTTGCTTATATTTAGATCTACCAGTGTAGATGCAACCTAGTAAATGTCTAGTGTGACAGGTTGTAATGAGGGTTTTTGCTGTAGAGAGCCTTCTGTTTAGCGACAGCTTCGTTCTCTGCTCAATTAAGATGTTTTCAAAACAACGTTTCTGGGATTGCTCCTGCCGCCGTTTCATATTTTCTGCTCATCATCAGATCATCATCACGTGCACAGCAGTGACTGGGCCAGTGTGCTGGCCAATGGTCTCAAAAGAAGTGGGTTGGACAGGGGCGTGGTAGGGGTGTGCAGTATTGGGAACTCAAGAGTGTACTGGTCTGTGTGTGACTGAAATACCACTCGTCTATGACTTTCATTCATTGGCTAGGTGTGCAATTTCCCTGACACTGCGGTCGTCTTTTGAGGCTAAAGGAAAGGAAAGGTGAAATCTTCCTCCCCGCCTCGCCCCTGCAAAGCTGTCGCTACGAATGAAACAGATGTGCCTCCATTGATTTCTCACTCCTTCTGCTCCGAGCTCTCACCTCTCAGCTTGGCCGTGACTTTAGTTTCACAGCCCCTCTGCTCCTCTACTCATTGCTCTGTGTCTTTTTTACTCCCCACCCCCCCGCCTGTGTGCACGCCGCTCGAGTGTAGCGTTGCACGGCACAGCAGATGTGCAAAGCTACGGGGGGAGAGGGTGGTTTTCGGTGACATGGGGAGATAAAGAGAGAAGTGTTTAAACTATTAATTAGGTCACGCCACCTCATCCTCCAGGCCAGCGGGTGCCCTCAGGAGGGAATTATTCCTGTATTTCTGTAGTTCAGCCAGCTGCGGCCCTGCTGAGTACCGTTTACACGGCCTTGGTGCGGACCTCTCATTCACTGCCCCCACGCACTCATACCTTGCTTCCATATGCCTCACAGTGCTGCAATTGAACTACCTGAACTTTGCCACCACATCTAAGCACAGTTTAGAAAGTTAACTTCTGTGCACTGAAAGATATCTTTAGGCAGAAATATGCGCATGTTCGGTATAGAACTTATAGGCCAGCTCCACCTCTCACACTTGGGGAAGAACATGGACATTTTGACCAGGTTCGGGTTCTTACCAGAGAAGGTTGAAAAGTTCTGTCTAGTGGGCCTAGTGGAGACGAGGCTTATAATGGTTGCATTGTTGCAACAATGTCAGGACAATGTGAGGAAGTGATATGTTGGCTGGGCACTTCTTACGAGATAGGCATACGCAGGTTTTCTGTGGGTTCACAGTCGCATTGCAATTCAGGTGGAGTTATAAAGAACTATATATGGAAATACTAGAAACACTTTTACGGTGTTTCTTCTTCTTACTGGAAATGACGATGAAAAGTTCAAACATATTCACAGCCTTTGTGTTTTCATCGCTAGTGAATGACCTCTTTGGGAGGGACAAGATTTAAAGTAATGGAATGACCTGGGTTATACAGTAGTGTGTGTCGTATGTGAGAAGGTTGGCTCTGTATTCTCTGTGGAGCGAGAAGTCCAGCCCAGAGCAAGATCGATTCGCTGTGACATCGGAGAGCAACCCAGACCACCAGCCTCATTTCACACAGGACTTTCACCAGACTTCAAAGGCAGCAGGAATTAACCTCCTACATCAAGTTGGCCCGGTCTGGCGTTTGCAATTTCGCATACTCTAAGTTTATTTCGAGACCTTTTCAGAAAGTCATTCATATTGTAATGAGGAGTCAGAGTATGGAGAAGCCACGATTTGGTAACCTTCAGTGAAAAGATAAACTTCAAAAGACAGGATATATTCCTGATTTAGAAGCTATATCAGTGTTTTGGTTACATGAGGAAAATGTGTTTTTAACACAAAATGAATGATAACGCATTGGAGATTACCTGTGCATGTGTGTGTTAATTTCAAGGTAAAGGCTTGCTTACCCAGGTATTGTATAATGGATTGTTATCATTATGGCAAAACAGAACTCTAACACAAGACTTACCTACAACATTGATTACACTAAAGCCACGTGATGCATTTAGGCTATTTCCGTTGACTGGTTCCTCCCTACAGATTCCTCAAAACCCATCCACCAACCCAACCGTCACACTCAAATGCATGACAGGTGTGAGGATTGTTAAGATACAAAATTAGGCTATATATACTATTAATGGAATCTTTAAAATACAATTGTTTTATCGCTATTCCATCCGTACGGCACTATACTTGTCCCACCAGAAAGCCCAGGTTTTTCGTTTATGGCCGGAAAAGGAATTGTGGAGAAATGTTTGTTATTGTAATTATTCCCTATTTCCGAGTTTGAAATGCTCTGATAAACAGCAGATTGTTTTTTACCTCTTGCACATAAGAGAATGAACACCACTCTGGGCAGCCAGGCCTGTCTACCTTTGCCATTATTCCCAGCTGATTAATATGTCGCTGCAGACTGGAAGTTTTACATGGTGTGTGGCTTTATTTTGGGGGGCGTAGGCTTTGTGTGTGCATGTCTGCCAATAGGGGCTTTTTAAATATGTATATTTGTCATATTTATCAGCCACTCCCTTTTGACATACACACCGTCTCATTCGTTGGTAGTATTCGCTATAAAGCAAAAGCGTGACTGAGGTGATGCCTTCCCATCAAAACAAACCGATTCTCGCCCATGGTAATGGCTGGAGTACGTTTCAGTGGGAGTTGTTGAATCGTGTTTTAAGGGTGAGAAACCAAGTCAAGAGACGAACGTCCACAGAGGTTGGCGTGAAATTCTGTGAAAGGTGGAGAGCAGCCGAGCTGAAGTAAAGTATTCTCACTGTGAGCGGGACTCAATCGACAATGTCTCAAAGCGAAGGTAAACAGACACGAGCAGAATGAGCAATCTCTATCATTCGCTCCATCACTCCATCCTCTTTTTCGGGCCATTCTTGGCAGACAAATTCAATTTCCCATCTACCGTTTTCGATCAGCCAAGTAATACATTTCCCCGGCATGTACTACTATATATGCGTACAAAATAATGACGACGTTAATGATGACAATAATCGCGATAAAAAAATGAAAACTTCTACTTTTATCTCAGAAGGCCAGCTGTTTTTTGGTTACTCAATCCTAATAAGAAAAATTCCTTTACCTAATCCGACCCACCCCCCCCAGTTCTCTGCACATTATTCAGATATTTTCCAATGACAGCTGCTCTGTAAATACATTTATTTTTCATTAGTGGCTATTCCCTCTCTCACAAAATGCTTTAGTTTGACTCCTCTATTCTGACTCGCACATTCCTACTTCCCCCTACCCCTACGCTGTGTGTGTGTGTGTGTGTGTGTGTGTGTGTGTGTGTGTGTGTGTGTGTGTGTGTGTGTGAAATAAAACTTTTGTGTGAAAGAAATTAAATGTTAGGTGACTTTGGGGCAAATGTTGGTGCATGTTCCTCAGTGTGCGTGCGTGTGCATGCTTAAAATAGAGAGAAAAATGTAGAATTTGACTGCTTGGGGCGACTTGTTGGTCTGTGCTGATATACAAACCACTTTGTATTAATATAAGAATACGTTCTGCACAAGAAACCCAATGTGATTGTAGTTTCTTTTACAGTCATGTACAAGAAAGGGCAAAATGTTTACCACTGCAGCAAGAGGAAAAGCAAAAGACTTTGTGAGGTCATGATGGAAACTAAATCAGAAACAAGGGAGCTGCCAGCCCCCTTCAGCTTGCATTGTTCACTTTAATAAGCCTGGCATTGACGCAGATTGTAAGTTTCCGTTTTCGAGTTGATCCGGTGGTCACTTGCGTATACACAATGGGGCTGGCGTTGAACCCTCTGATCGATAGAAATTTCCATCCATTGTCACCTGCCTGACTGATGTCATCCTCATGGGAGCTCTCCTGTCGCCCCTTGACCTGCCACTGCAGTAGACGGATCTTGTTCCAAAGAGTTGGCTGTATCGTGGTTAAGCCCTGAAAAACAGTCCAGTGCATTTACAAGACATTGTAAGACATTACAAGACATTGATTATCTGCTCTTATTTTGTCAGCGCATTACATTGTGGTCACAGTGATCCTGTGTTTATTGCTGTAAAAACGAGCCCTCTTTTAACTTTTTTGTCATTGTAGTACCCAGCCATCAGGTGTCTTTATTAAGACCAGCTTTCGAAGCACGGTGACACATTTTTGGCCTGTTGAATGCGCCGCCTGAATGTCTGCTCATTTTTGTCCTGGTTGCCTGTGGTTGCTGACAGCAGTTGTCTCTGCTGGCTATATTGAAAAAGTTACACAAATGAGCGGACTCTATTTGAGGTATGCAGTCAGTACACAAATGCAGATATAAACACACACAATAAAAGCAAATGTGAATGACTTCTTTATTTGCTAATGCAGTGGTACACCAGCCCTTCAGGCTCCTACCAAGATCACCAGTCTCCCACACACACACATACACACACACACACACTCGGATGTACGAATATCCAGCCAGAGCATTGGATACAGATGCCACCTAGAAGGCAGTTATCTTCAAAGATGATTTAGCTGTCTAGTATTTTATGAGATTTAGCTGAGTAAAGCAAAGAGGAAATGAGTCCCATGATGAATTTAATGCAATCCTCAGTTGGACTTCAACCAATCAATCAGACAAGGTGTTTCATTATTTTAGTGCAATGTAGCAGGAGCACCTACCATATGAGTTTAGTTTAGTTTAGTTAGAGTCCTGTGATCGAAGTGAACAATTAGGAACGTATGGTTTTTAAAGATCCTAAATGGGGTGGAGCTAGGCCATTTAGCCTTATAGGTTAATAATAGCACCTAAAAATCTATCCTAAATCAAATAGGAAGCCAATGCAAGGAAGCCAGCACAGGGGTTATACGATCTTATTTCTTACTCCCAATTAAACCTATTGCAGCAGCAATAGGTTGCAGTCGAGTTAGAACGTTATTACTGACACCTTTAAAAAGGCTGTTACGATAGTCAGTCCTTGAAGATATAAAAGCCTGCATCAAATTCTCTGCATTCTGCTTGGAAAACATAATTTCTTAAATAAAGAAAAATAAATCTTCCCAACGTTTTTAATTCTAAATGTGCGATTGAAAGAAGAGGTCTGGATCACAGATGACACCTATGTTTTGTTGCTGTTTATCTCTCTAGAATCTGTGCGGAGACCGCAGAGTAGAAAGTCAGATGTTCTCGCTTCACTTCTGCGGTATCGTTTATCCCCCGGGTCTGATTTCAGCATCATAACATTTTTAAACATCGGGTGTTTAGTTTCAGCAAGGCAGGTATTCACAATATTAGCTACAGATGCATTGCCCTGTCTGAGAGACTGGCAAGGCAGTGTGTCATCAGCATAGCAATGAAAATGTACTCTTTATACAAATAATATCTTCCAAGAGTAACATATGGAAAGAACCTATTTGGGCCAAGAATTGAACCCAGAGAAAACCCACATGTAAACTTTGGCATAAAATTCTCCTCTGGACCAACTGAAAGCTGTTAGAGAGATAGGATCTGAACCAGGACAAAACCGTACCTTACTAATCCCACTGAACAATCAAGGCGATTAATTAAGACAAAATGATCAATGACGCAAGTGTAATGTCAATCCCTTGTGCAATCCAGCAATGAAGGAGACTGTGCCCTCCTTCTGTACAAATGTACAAGCAGACCCAAACCCTTTATGATCAGTGCAACAAAGAATGTCAACTAAATAAAGTGTAAACTGCTGCTGTTTTTTTTTGTTTTGGACCAGAACGGCTCACTTTTTCTCCCTGCAGTGTGTACAATGCGATGTGCCAGCACGGCGATGGGGAATCTGTGCTGTAGGAGATTAGGACATGAGGATGCCATGGTACTATTTTGCAAGGAACATAGGTGTTAATCCCTGTGTCTGAAAGCTCCCGAACCGGGCACACCCCGTCGTGCCCCTACTCTTTAAATAGTTTTCTATCCATCAGCTCAGTAAAGCTAAAAGTCAGCCCCTAAACCGAACGAGCTTCAGACAGAATAACAACAAAAGCCTCCATCTTCTACTATAATCATTCTAAAGCTTTGATTATGTTTTAATTAAAATAGCAGTTTAATTATACTGTACAAGCAATGATTACTTGGTGTTCATTTTCCGTGGTGTACAGCACTACAAAAAACAAGCTCACCCTGTTATTTGCTGTAAAAAGCTAATTATTTACATGGTAGAAAAGATTTAACCATTGTATACTGGTTGTTTTTGATGATGTGTGCTACAAACAAATTAACCATTGTGCCTACATTATATTTAACGAAAAAAGAAAAAAAACAATTCACGTTTTATGAAAGCTGAATTTAACCTGGACTCAATCCATGGATGACCCTGGTCTTTTATATTTTGTGACTGAAGAAGCAAATGGTATGAGGTCTCCTCGGATTAGGTGTGACATATGCCCCGGTTTTCATTCTAGCTCTCCTCTCCTTTCCCCCAATCCCATAGGATGTGCAGACCATGGCAGCATGAGACTGTTGAATTGAGGGGAGGGAATGGTGCATTACGAAATCCTCGCAGTGAAGTGGCGTCTGCCCCCCGAGGGATGTTTGATGTTAAATTTAGTGTTAAATGAGTGGAGCTGCCATGCTTTAAACCTGTGCTGGGATTTCACAGACCAGCTGGGCGGCTGGCACAGCAAGTCAATGTGTCTGATAGAGAAAGGGTTGGACGAGAGTGGGGAAAAAAAGGGAGGGATAGTTAATAAAAAGTATAGTGGGATAGAAGGGAGCAAATTTACATATATATAATCACACCACTGAATGTTCACTAACTCTGCCAAGTGTAACACTAAACTAAATTTAATTTAAAGTAAAGAAAAATGAACATTTAGTTTGTTAATCTATAATTAAATGTGCACTGTTAACTGGAACTTGTGTAGCTGAGCAAGTTAGGTTAAGGTCAGAAATTTTTTACTTCTCAGTTACCCTTGCTAATGAAAGATGTTTTAAACTGTACAAGTATGTCATATTTAGCTAGGCTCGCTTTCGATTTCAATAAAACTATCAATTAGTTCGCTTTACTTGTTTTTCTTACTTGTGTTTTTCATATTCATTCATTATTATTTTTATGTTCTGTTTAATTGTCTCGTTTAAATTGTATATTTAAATTCTAAGTTCATCTTTTATTAACACTGCAATTTTCCACAAAAAAAAAACAAAAAAAAAAGATTTTGGATTTCTGTTCTTAATTTGGAGTGATTCATATTAACTGATTCTCATGTTGTTTGGTTTATTGCATTGTTAAATAGCCCACCAAACCAGATAAAATGACGACCAAACAAATCTTACTCCTGAAATCTTTTTCATTTTGTATGTTCTCACTGCAGTGTTCACCTATGGAGCCTGCAGGGTTGACAGGGTGAAACACACTCACTTCTTTTTCGCCTGTCATATTCAGCTCTGAGTGTCAAGATAAAAATAATACATAAATAAATATGAAAAACTGATTTATCTAAGAAGAATAGACCTCATCTATTCATCTTATTTTATGTTATAATCGATGTCTCTTTTAATTTGATCCAAACCCAGAATAGCAAGGCTCAATAAAGGGCTATAATTAAGCTATAATTAGGTATTTAAAAATACTAAGTAGCTTCTGAATGTTTTTGAAAAAGGGGATATTTTCAGTGCAGTTTCCATTGCCACTGTTTTTAACCTTAGTTTATATATAATCACATCTACAGCAATGTGATGAACTTTTTAAAGATTTTAAAAATGTAAGAGAAAAATAATATTGAGCCAACGTGAATCTGGGACTGTTCGTAAGGGCAGGGGACGGGGACATTTAACACTGTCCATTTCTTTATTTATTTTTTGATGGATTTGTGTTTGTCAATAGCTTTTTAGTATTCTTAATTTAATCCCCATGCTCTATGTGAGTCACAATTTAATTTACGCCACTAAACAAATGCATAGAGGTTCTCTACTTCCCGGACACGCTAATTAGTCAGGTGACTAAATCTACTGTGGCCTTCCAAGAGAAAGAAATTCTGTGCTGACCCTCTATTTCCCCCCGCTCTGCCTTATGCCACTATTCCACTGAGTTTCCCAGTTCTTGATTGATCTCCATTTGGTACAAGTTCAAATACACATTTCCTCAAAGTTGTAAAATTTAGAGGGCAAATTCTAACTCTTTTGGCTAATCCTTTTCGGCAGGATGGCTAACTACATCTATGTTAAACTTGCTTTATGTTTTGTAATTTATGATATGATGCTAATTGATTATATAGCTACAGGTAAGACAAATTTATTAGGAAATTGTTGAAATCTTTCACAAACTTTAAATTGGTACAGAAGCCAATTGGTCACCATCCGTTTTTCCTACGAAATCAATCATAGTCTGCTTTCAGCTCAACGGCAATGGAAAACAACCTGGAACCAAAGAGGTGTAATAAGTGTACTCATTAGGCATATATATATATTTTCTGTTACTTTTCTATAAGTATCAAACCTGCACTTTATATTGTTGAATATGGTAGCTTATATATTAATATGGATAGGTATGCATTCAAGCCCACTTGTAATATGCTACTTTGCATGATCTAGTTTGAAGGAGACAAAGTTACCGTGCTTAAAGGACCTCTCACCCAGTCAAATGTTAATCATATGATAAGGGGTATACGGTGTTGCTGCCCAAATTTTGTAAAATCTAAGAAACTGTTTTTTGGACTGGTTTTTCTGCTCAGTGCTTTCCATTATAATTTATGCCATTGATCTTGGCTTAAGTCTGACTTTTGGGTCTCAAATGTTGATGGCGTGTATGAGCAGGTGCAGGCCTGCCGTTGCGCTCTGGCCGTGGGATAAAGCTGGCTGCATTTTGTCGCCCAGGTGATGCAATGTGATCTGGTCCTCCTCAGCATGGCTCATTAAAGTTACAGGAGAAGCGAGATGAGCCCCATCAATCCTGTCATCACCAGGGAATACCAAATGCACTGTTTCAGTCAAGTGTTTCTGTCACGCTTGCTATAAACTGCCTGTTTACAAACGCTCACACTATCCTACTCCCTCAGAATGGCTCGCCCGGCCCACCTTTCTCAGCTCTTTCATAAATACACATAGACACATATACTGTACACACACACACACACACACACACACACACACACACACACACACACACACACACACACACACACACACACA